>JAMKCH010001937.1:0-36964 GCA_023653785.1 Ophioderma brevispina
TGTTTAATACCATCAGCGCCCTTATGGGTAAGAGATCGAATTTATCATTAATGTCACCAGCGACATTAAATTCAGCAAGAAACGAAATGCGTTAACACAAGAAAACAAACGCCCAGCCTAATTCCCAATGCATGAACCCTGTTTGACCGTCTGTGACTTTGTGGTTTTAATATCAATGAGTACGAGTCATACTATTCATGTAATAGACATATTTGTTGATTAAGTGTAACGGCAACTTAAAAGTTGCCTACAAATTACCTGGATGTCGTTTCCTTCCTTATCTATTTTTTGGGTATGTTATTTTTATATTAAAATATATCTCTATCTTCCAATGGCCTAGACCTACTTTGCGATCAAATGAAAGAAATTTCGTAATTTTATGAAACTGGGCCAGTGCCGCTTTAACCTTATTCTCACGCTCACCCGGAGAGTCCCTCCCTCTCCTCACCTTTGGACGCCCACCCTTTCCACCCTACCCTTATCAACACTACCTCTCACCCGTCCCGGGCTCCCATGACAACCGTCACTCTTGACTCCCTTATCTCCCTACTTCAACCTTCCCTTCCCCTTTTTCCTATCTCTTCATCAACCTTCCTTCTACGTCCATCCCCATCTCATCACCACCCTTCTCACCTCCTATACAGTTCCCTACCTCTCTTCGATTCCCGTCTTCAATTCAATCCTTCTCTCGACGTTCATCATCCCACTTACCCCCAGCATTCCTATCATTATCCTCCATCTCCTTCCCTCTCCCCGTAATCCCATCTATCCTTGCCTCCCCGTACCCCCTTTTACATACATGCCTCCGTTCCCCCTCTCTGTCCCCTCAGCTCATTACCCCATCGTCTTGCAACCCCTCGTCCCTGCCTTTCACGTTTCACTGACTACACTTCTCTCTTCTATACACTCCTCTTCCTCCATTTTTTCATTCAGTCCTCTTTCCCTTTTCATGCAGGCTACAAGTGTTTTTGTATGCGTGTGTGTTTAAGCATACCGTGTAATAATTGTATCATGAATGTATATAATTCGTCTTGAAAGAGTCGAAGCTGAAAACGGCGCAGAGTTGACATTGTCATAGTAAGGAGGAGTACAAACACGGACCCAGGTCAAACATCATCGTTTACTCCTCACTACAGAAAAGGTTTGGCACCTTTGGTAGTTAGTATGGACCCTTATTACAAAGCTGGGCTAGTAGTACTCCCAAATGTAATTGTCACTTTTTCAGTAGGGGCCATTTTAAGTTTTCCAAGGGTCAAACTTTGGCATACATTCAACTGAATTGGGGCATTTTAAAGTTTGACCCATGTGTAAACTTATTGGCCCCTATTGAAAAAGTGATACACCTACCTAGCATTGATGTAAGGGTCCATACTAACTACCAAGGTTGTCAAACCTTTTCTGTAGTGGGAGGTAAACGAATTTCCTTAAAGCAATATTTAAGCACATTTTTTTTTGAAGAGCGCCCCCCAATTTTTCAAAAAAATTGAGATTTTTAACACGGTTGCATTGGTACTGGCTAGTAAACTAACTAACTATGGGACGTAGACCAAACAACCACTAATAACAAATTCTGTAGTCCCCCTCTGGGGGCTAAGGGAAACCAAGTGTATTTCTAATAATATTAATCCATATAAAAGTCTGTTCCCGCGCATAAAACTGGCACATTTTCTGAAAATAATAAGAAATATCACCTCATTTCTCTTTCCCAATATCATTGACCAGTGGATAGGTATATACTTCAGCACACCATTAACTACAATATACAAGGGCCCGTATTCGGACCCATTGTTATAGCCAGGTTTAGCACCTACCACACACGATCGTGTTGAGTAACAAATCGCCGTCCTCTTCACAATAACTAACCAGTTTACATTATAATAATAGGTCGTGAACCCAAGTTTTAATCTGACAACGCGTTAAATTGAATAGAAATGTAGTTATGCAATAAGTTACGGATTTAGTTCTGCACAAGTTGTTAAGGTCAAAGCTTGCCCAGCATATTTTGTCATGATGTGTTTGTTTGTCTTTCTTCCTTTTCGAATAAATGATGAAACATATGGTCAACTTTAATGAACACGCACTATAGAAGTTCAAGATTTCTTATATGTTGAAGAGGATAAGTAATGTTGTGTTTACGCATTAAAAATACTTCGTCTAAATCGGTACCACCTGAATCTCTTCAACCTCGAGAACAATATAACAATGGTCCTTCCATCCCGATGAAAAGAATCTGAAGTGTTTTTCTATACCACATACTGGTCGGTAATTGGAATATCTTTAGCTCCATTGCAGCTGAAGCTAGTGTAATCTATTGGTCCTGATACTGGGGGAAATAAATTGAAGTGACATTTTATCATTTCCAGAAATGGCCATTTTTTAATTTGCGGGAACAGACGGTTCTATATTTTACTAATTTAATTATGGATTTGCACTGGTTTCCCCTTACCCCCCGATTGAGACACACAACAACAGCATAGAGGGCATGTCCACTATAATACCTGCGAATGGTTAAGTTCGAAACTGTCTATGTGCACAACGAAGGAATTTTGTAATTAGACTATTAGATCGGGATCCCGATTTACTTCAATGGCTGCTGACGGCCTTCTAATGTTAAATGCCGGAATAGCGCCATGTACTGTCTCCGCTCATCCATAGTTTGTTTTTATTGGTTCAAGGTCATCAACTTAGAAGGTTACTTCTCAGGTGGCACTATTTCATCTTGGACGGCATAACCGTAGCATTTTCCGCTCTGCCGTTAAGTCCAATCTGGGATCCCACTCTAAGTACAAAATCGCTTATTTAAGGATAAATACTGCATTTCTTACATTCTCGTTCGCAGTATAGTTTATCCTATACAATTACCAACGTACTATGCAAAATATCAACACTTTTAAAATTTGGGGGCGCTCTCAAAAATTGTGCAATATTGCTTTAAATAAGGCCCCTATGGTATTCTGCTCCTGCCCTATAGTCATATGTTGGTCATTTGCCACCTTTTTAAGTATTTTATAACGCAGTTTACAAATGCAGTTGATCATACCAAAAACAATTAATAATGGTTACAATTTCAAATGATTTCGAATTGTCCTAACGCAATAATAGCACATTCTTGGAAGAGCGCCCCCAATTTCCAAAAATTGACATTTTTTGCACCGTTGTGTTTGTACTTGTCTGATATGTAGAACCTACGAACTATGATACTCAAATGGGATCCCCAGATTGTAATTTAATGGCGGAGCTGGTGGAAACGCCAAAACTCTGTCCGTCCATGATAATAGGGCCCTTTCACGAATGACCTCAAACTTTGGACTTTCCTGACCAATGACACAACTAATGGACGAGCGTAGACCTTGACATGGCGCTATTTTCCGGCTATTTCATCGTTAATTATTATCGGGATCTTCGATATTAATTATCTAATTACAAAATTCCTCGTAGCGACACATAGCCATTTTTCGAGCTTAACCATTCACAGGTATAGTTTTACTAGCCCCAATCCGTGAAAAATGGTTCGACATCTGCACGTCTCCTTGAAACATGTCTCCTCTCTCCCCGATTCATGTTGAGCCACCCCCCCCTCATGTACTCAACATCCTTGTCACTTCTCCCAAAATTGATTTATAGGGGTGGGAAGGGTAGTTTTGAGAGACAAGTTTCTCGTCTTCATTTAACATGCCATCAAGTCAAAAACCATTATTGTAAATCGACGCATATTTAACCCTGCGTGATAGTGTTCCTAACAACGTCCCGTATTGCAGTTACCATGCAACCGTGTACAAATCTCCAAATTCTTGGAATTGGGGGCGCGCTCAAAACTGATTATTGCTTCAATGGAATTTGAAGTTCAACAAAGCCAACAATCAGTAAATTGAAATTCATTGTAGGGTACAAATGTGTAATGCTTTGAACCTTAGAACCAATAATGAAAATCTGCCCGTTCTTCGATAGACTGAAACGACACAGATTTCCTTACAACACGAAGCCGGGGGCCATGGTTCGATTCCCGGACAATGATTTCTTTATTTCCTACATCTCGAGGGAAAGAATTATTACTCACCCCGTCAAATCGAGTAAAGACAAAATGTCGCTAGTGTCCTATCTTGTAATCTTCTGTGCTCCCTATCCCAGCTAAGACAGCAATTCTGTGTTGAACGATTAGGCAGACATTTAAATTCATCTTGCACGGTAACCATATTGAAACTATCTCCGATTTATAGTTTGACGGGAAGGGAAATTTGATTCCATAGTGTCGTCTTCACACACTACTAAACGGCTTGTTGGCATTTTCCGAGCTATTCTGCCAGATAAGCATCGTCGATTTTTCAGCGTCTCTGTCGTCAATCGTGGTCGTCCTGAGGATTTTCGTGGCCACACATGACCAATCTCTCGATGATATCTGAAAATTAGCAGACCTGTACTCCTCGATATCCCGAGAAATTGCTGGTTGGTTTTGTACCGCTTCCCGTCGGAGTGGCAAGCCTCTTCTGCGTATTGCAATGCCGTTGGACGAGCATAGCGTATGAACCTCTGTGTCAGTTTTGTGTAAGGTAACGACCGACACAGAAAAAAACTTGGCTCGTTGTACACAGGCTTGAGCGGAGAAGAACAAACACGGACATCTGGCCTTTTATAACTTCCAACAAAAGGCATTATTACGTAATTCAAAATTAAATTTAAATTACAATGCCAACACCTTAAGAGTAGGGGTGGGCAACTAAACACTTTTTTCAAATATATATTTAAACGATAGATTCTATGCCATTTTGGCTGCTCAAATCAATTCTGGCAAGCATTTCTATGTCAAATGAATTTTTGAGGTGTTCCATGGTTTAAATTGCAAAACAATGTTCTTCTCATCGATTTGTCAGAAACTCACACCCAGATGCTTTGTTGTATATTTGGCAATGGAAAAATATACTATCTAGATTCAACCAAAAGGTTCTATATAATAAGAGTAAAGCTTTACGTCATCTTTAGAAATTCATTGTCCTCGCATGTTTTGCCGACCACAAAGAACCATAGAGTACCAACAATAGAAGCAATGGCTGCATCCGCTTCTGTCCACATCTGTGGGGCCGCTTTGCAATATACACTAATCGGTAGCGATACAAATTGATGTATGTGTTAGAGGGTGCCATGTGTAAATTAATAGTGCACGGATCATTGTGCTCAGAATACCTCTTTTTTCCCATAATGCAATGCGCTCTTAGGTGAAAAGATGTATTCATTGAGGCGGTTTATTAAATCAAGACGACTGACGTGTCCATTTCATTCGTTGTTGTGGCCATGGGTAGGACAAAAATTTAACCACCCATAGCAACGCCAACATCCAACAACTGAGATTTTGCCGGATTGTTTGTATGGAATTGACATTAGTGTGTATACAAGCACCCAAACTAATAGTATTTCCGTTCAATATTCAAAATGTCAGCAGCCAGCACGGACGACTGGTTTTGAATTTGCTTTCACCCCCTTGATAAGAAAGTCATTGCACCACTGTCTTGGCATGCTTCAGTAAACTCGTTTGGATAACACAATCAATTACACTTGTATTGAGCCTTTTATATAACATGACTAATGGTGGTGTATCATGTTCCTTGTACGTCCTTCTGACTGAAAGGCTATTCTATTGGCTACTTTGCACCTATAATACCAGTTTGTAAAGTGGAGCTCTCCGCCATTTCACACAAATTATAGTAGATTTCATCCAAATCGGGTCCAACAGAGGAAAAGTTTTTGGACAGCGTCGATTAGTTGGGAGAGGATGCAGAATATGTGGCCCGATTCACCTGTTTCAGACAAAACCACGCTAATTATGGCCTTTTATGTTAACATCATCTTTACATAGGACATGCAAAGATTTTTGTGTTCCTCCGAATTGAAAGTCAGTAACATTCAAAAACTCACCTGTCATTGAATACCATTGAAGCAAAATGCGATTACTCAAAACGTTTTGAGAGTTCTTGTAGCTATAAATGCGTTTTTCTCCTTGACTTGAATGCAGTCATTAAGCATAGAATTGATAGTTCTATGCTATCGGACTGCATGTTTCAATAGCGTGGAATTTTTAATTGCCACACACTGCCATCTCCCTCATTCAATGCACATACCTTCGAAAAATTACTAGAGGTGACCGATGGGCTGAATCCAAGGGGTTAAGCCCATTCAAAAAAACCATTCGTTCTCCTGTGCTGGCGCTGATATTGGAATATTGCACTGAATAATTATTAGTTGGGTGCTTGTATAACACACATAATGTCAATTCCGCTACAAACATCCCTTCGCAATTGAGCATGATATTTTTTATATTTTTTCCTTTGCCAATGTTTTAAAGAATATAAAAAACATCTGTGATGTGGTGTCTGGCCAGATATGTTGGGAAGACATTGCCTTTCTGAGTTTATGTCTAAAATTGGGGCCAAAAATTTTTCCATTTACATACATGCAAATTTAAAATCATGGAATTCATATTATATTATATCATTCGTTTAGGTAAGGAAGGGTTGCATCTTTTTTTTGTTCAAAATGGCAAACCATTGCCGGCTATATGAGATCTCTCATTTGTCTTTATTTGCTTAATTAATTAAACAAGTGTCGGATTGCACAAATTCCACATATATTTAAGATTATGTATGAAAAGACATGAAAAATTTTTTAAATTAGACTTTAGTTTTAATTAGGATCTTCTACTTTAACTAAGAAAAACACCCGCCGGATTTGATTCCCCCCCCCCCCAAAAAAAATCGCAGCATGCACACTATTAAAAAAAAAAACCGGTCATAAACCCGGTTTAAATATCAGTGCGTATGAGTCAAAAATATTTTGGTATGGCCCAAAAAAAAAGTTTGTCTCAGAAGACCGACGCATTTGGTATAACATTGGATTTATTGAGCCCATAGTTATGGTCGAGCTAATAGTTGCAAAACTTTGGGCGAGACTCAGTCGAGCCCAATCTTTTAAAACTCATATCGAAACCAATACATATTAGGCGTAAAATCATGCAGATTTTATTATTATTCTGTGTTTGGATCCAATATTTCCCACACACAAGGATCGCAAACAAACATATAATGTTTTAAATTGGCCTTTCAGCGCATTATTTTTTTAAAGTTTTTCGCATTTGCATTTTTTTTCACATTTCTTCTGATACAAACTTGTTTATTTTGCCTATAGACACATTTGTTGATTCACGGCAATTTTACGGTAAACTTTAATGTTAGCTTAAAGTATCTGATGTTTTGTTTTAGCCTCTTAGTAATGTCCCTTCTGTTTTGGATATGCTATTGTGTATGCTTAAAATAATCGCATCTCTTTCTTCCCATGGCCTAGATTATCATTGCGAGCAAATTGAGAATTTTCTCATCATAATTTTGTAAAAATGTTGCCAGTGCGCTTTAAAGAGTGGAATAGCTAGTGTCCATCTATTTTAGCTCCGTACGTTACTTCGTATTTAATATACTATGGACATTTATGTGAACGGTTGAGGTTTTAAGCGGTATTGTGTCTCACCAGTTGGAGCACACTTTCAGTTAAGGGTTATGTTGAAAGGAATCGGTCCTTTCATGAACGACTAGCTCTGATTTAAATCCAGTCTAATGTTGACCCCTCTTACTACCAGCCTCAGAGTATACTAGACTCCCTCTCCTCTTAGAATACAGCCCCCAAGAGATAATACTAGACTTCCCTCTTATAATCCAGCCACAGAGATAATACTAGACTCCCTCTCAGATAACCAGCCACGGAATAATACTAGACTCCCTCTCAGAAATAGCCAAGCCACAGAGATAATACTAGACTCCCTCTAGAATACCAGCCTCAGAGATAATACTAACCCCCCTCTAAATCCAGCCACCAGATAATACTAGACTCCTCTTAGAATACCTCCACAGGAGATATACTAACTCCCTCTTAGAATACCAGCCACAGAGATGATACTAGACTCGCTCTTAAATACAGTCCAGAGATAATACGTAGACTCCCCTTTAGAAGACCACCACAGAAATAATACTAGACTCCCTCTTGAGAATACCAGCCCAATAGATAATACTAGAGACTAACTCCCTCTTAGAATAACCACTCCACATAGATAATACTAAGACTCCCTCTTAGAATACCAGCACAGAGATAATACTAGCTCCCTCTAAATATCCACCTCAGAGATATCCTATACTCCTTTCAAAATACCAGCCACAGAGATGATACACTCCCTCTAGAATACAGCCCCACAGAGATAATACCTAGACTCCCTCTTAGATTACCACAACGAGATAAGACCTAACTCCTCTTAGAATACCAGCCACAGAGATGATACTAGACTCCCTCTTAGAATACCATCCACAGAGATAATACTAGACTTCCCTCTTAGAATACCAGCCAAAGAGATAATATAGACTCCCTCTTAGAATGACAGCATCAGAGAATACTAGACGCCCTGCCTTAGATACCAGCCTCAGTAGAGTAATACTAGACTCGCTTGTTAGAATACAAGCCACAGAGATAATACTAGACTCACTATTAGAATACCAGCCACAGAGATGATACTAGACTCACGCTTGAATGACCAGCACAGAATAATCTAGACTCCCTGTAGAATACCAGCACAGAGATTAATAATAGACTCCCCTTAGAATACCAGCCTCAGAGATAATCTAGACTCCCTTAGAATACAAAGCAACAGAGATAATCGAGACTCCTCTTAGAATACCAGCCCCAGAGATTAATATAACTCCCTCTTAGAATACCGCCACAGAGATGAATTTTACTAGACTCCGCTCTTAGAATACCAGCCACAGAGATAATACTAGACTCCCCCTTAGAATACCAGACACAGAGATAATACTAGACTCTATTAGAATACCAGCCAACAGAGATTAATACGAGACTCCTCTTAGAATACACACAGCCTCAGAGATAATTACTAGACTCCCTCTTAGTAATACCAGCCTAAGATATAATACTAGGAATCCCTCTTAGAATACCCGCATCAGAGATATACTAGCTTACCCTTTTAGATACCAGCCTCAGAGATATACTATAGCACCCCCTCTTAGAATACTAGCCTCAGAGATAATACTAGACTCCCTATTAGACATACCAGCCACAGAGATAATACTAGACTCCCTCTCAGAATACCAGCACAGAGATAATATAGACTCGCTCTTAGGAACTACCAGCCCACAGAGTAATACTCGACTCGCTCTTCGAATTACCCAGCCACAAGAGATATAATACCAGACACCTCTTAGAATACCGCACGAGAGCATAATACTAGACCCCTCTTTAGAGAATACCAGCCTCAGAGATAATACAGACTCCCTCTTAGAATACCAGCCTCAGAGATTATACTAGACTCCCGTGTAGAATACAGCCACAGAGATATACTAGACTCCCTTAGAATACCAGCCTCAGAGATAATACTAGAATCCCTCTTAGAATACCAGCCTCCGAGATAATACTTCGACTCCCTCTTAGAATACCAGCCTCAGAGATAATAACTAGACTGCCTATTAGAATACCAGCCTCAAAGATAATTCTAGACTCCTCTAGAATACCAGCCCCAGAGATATTATAGGACTCCCTCTAGTTACCGCCACAGAGACAAATACTAGACTCCCTCTTAGAATACCCGCCACAGAGATAATACTAAACTCCCTCTTAGATACTAGCCTCAGAGATAATACTAGACTCCCTATTAGAATACCAGCAACAGAGATAGTACTAGATCCCTCTTAGAAGCCAGACACAGAGATAATACTAGACTCCCCCTTAGAATACCAAGCCACACAGAGATACTACTAGCTCCCTCTTAGAATACCAGCCACAGAGAGAATACTAGACTCCACTCTTAGCGAATACCAGCCACAGAGCTATTACTAGACGCCATCTTAGAATACCAGACCCACACAGAGATAAACTAGACTCCCTCTTAGATACCAGCACAGAGATAATACTTAGGACTCCTCTTAGAATACTAGCCTCAGAGATAATACTAGACTCCTTCTTTAGAATACCAGGTACAGAGATATACTAGACTCCCTCTTAGAATCCGAGCCTCAGATATAATATAGACTCCCTCTTAGAATACCAGCCTCAGAGATAATACTGACTCCCTCTTAGAATACCAGACACAGAAGATAATACTAGACTGAGGCTCTTAGAATACCAGCCACAGCGATAATACTAGACTCGCTCTTAGAATACCAGTCACAGAGATAATACTAGACTACCTCTTAGAATACCAGCCACAGAGATACATACTAGACTCCCTTCTTAGAATACAGCCACAGAGATAATTACTAGCGACTCATCTTAGAATACAGCCACAGAGGATAATAATAGACCTTCCTCTTAGAATACCAAGCCACAGAGATAATACTAGGACTCGATCCTTAGAATTACAGCCACAGAGATACAATAGACTCGGCTCTTAGAATACCAGCCACAGAGATGATACTAGACTCCATCTTAGAATACCAGCCACAGATCTACTTTCACAAATGTCAAAATCAAGTCATTCTCATGACTTCATTCAGAATCAACATGCAAAATGCATTCAAATGAGTCCAAACAAGCTAGTCTTGGGTCAGCGATTTTAAGTTGCGCTTCCCCATATGCAATAAATCACTGACTAGTGTTTCCAACTTACGAACTCTACCAAAAGGTTGAAAGGGTCAGTATTTTTTACTACAATTAGACTTTGAATAGTATTAATATATTCACCATAATAAAAGACTTTTACTAGTATTATATGGTCACCCAATAAAGACTTGTATTAGTATGAAAAATTTCACCAAAAGAAAGGCTTTTACTTAGTATTGATGAGGCTTAAACACCATGTTTAGTGTATAAAAGAGGAAAAATATTAGGGTTGGTCGGTCGGTCGGATTTTTATATTTTTAAGATGAACGTCACTTAATATCGTACTCTAAATGAATAAAACCATGTGACTTTTCACTACATAATGTTTCTCTTGATTGGACGACCTTAACCCATACCCCATCTGTAAAGTTCCACGCGGATATTTCAATTTCGATTTGATATAATTAACTGTTACATAAGATCTAAAAACATGATTTTGTAAGTCACGTTTAGAATACTCCACAAAGAAACATATTGGTCGACCAAATTTTGGGGCACGTTTTCACTATAACATCAAAACCAATTATCTTTTAGCGCTTAAGGGTAAATG
Organism: Ophioderma brevispina; assembly: GCA_023653785.1. Taxonomy (NCBI): domain Eukaryota; kingdom Metazoa; phylum Echinodermata; class Ophiuroidea; order Amphilepidida; family Ophiodermatidae; genus Ophioderma; species Ophioderma brevispina. The sequence continues at coordinate 11,189 of JAMKCH010001937.1, forward strand.
AGAGAAAATAATGCCTTCTTATGACACCAAAAATTTTGCCAATTGCGGTAAAATCGGGTGGGGTGGGGCGCTTATTGAACGGGGGGGGGGCATAATTTGGGTGTGCTTGGTGTAAGATACTCATGAGTTAGACTAAACCTATCATGGAATAAATCTGTACAATCCTTGTAATCATTTGATTCTTTTATAGAAAATTCATGCCAGGCGAGGCTTGATTTCCGTGCAGTCTTCAATGAAGATAAACCTATGACGTGACTTACCACCCGGGGGCAATGTATTCAAAGGGGATATACTGCGTGAATAAGAAAACGCGTAAAAATGGTCCCTTTCCAAACATGCGATGTACGCGGCGTACATTATTAGGGTGTCAAAATGTGGGGAAAAAGGGTTTTTTTGTTTTTTTAACCTTGAAATGTGAATGTACGTGTTAGGGTAGGTAATATCAAATTTAAAACAAATAAAATCTTTAAACAACAGGTAAATTAGAAGTAACGCAAAGCACGATAAAAGGGTAATTAACGAAACAAGGGCATACTTGTTTAGGGTAGATAAAAAATGACAAACATACTGTTAGGGTAGCATAAACCAGACAAAAATACTTGTTTAGGGTATGTTTTAGGTTGGAAAAACTGTTTAGGGTTGCATTTTTTAAGTCCATTTTTTACAATCATACCCACCGTGAAAAGGCCGTGAACCCCACCGGGGTCACTGACATAACTTTGTAGAAGTGTGAAGGCAATAATATATTGAAAAAATTATAGAGTTATTGTATTTTACCACCTGGGTTTAAGTGTCCTTTAATTAACACCGTAAAGTTCAAGGACAATGTTACAGTAGTTTGTTGCATAATTAAAATTTTAACAGATAAAATTGTATCCTCAGAAAATCTCTCATGTCCTTTTAAGTGAACAATTAAAGGAAACAAAAAAAAATGGCATGAAAAAATATTCAGACATAATGAAAATTGACCCTTACTGAGATCACTTCAACAAATTTGAAACAATTGATATTGTTTACCATTCTGTAAAAAAAAACACATAAAAACAGCAAGAATTAAAGGCAATTCTGCCACGGAAAATCCAAGGTATTGACAAGCCCCGCCAGAATTTAACAGTTCTATCTAGCATCATGGTGTTGATACCAATGGCGTTTGACATAATTAGCACATCTACAATGCAAGGTCTATGAGCTGCTGGAATGTATGCTTTTCAAATTTGATAAAATGTTGGCAGTAATGTTAGCATCCTTGGCGGTCTGTGGGTGGGGAGAAGTGAACCTTGCATGCATGCATTCATTCATTCATTCATTCATCATCATTCATTCATCATCATTCATTCATTCATTCTTTATTTTCCATTAACAAACATACAAAATACAACGGACCCGTGACCGAAGACTACATATTAACATACGAATACACATTTTATGGAGGAAGTTGTCAGAAAGGCCAGTTTAAGGCAGAGAACCACCCCTCTAAAAGTAAATTGTTAACATTACATATTAAACACAAGGACAAAGAAACTATCACACATAGCAATACACAAAAAACAAGTTCCAAAATCAATGATAGAAAGATATTAAATATGATAATATTGATTTCGAAAGTTAGTGTTTATTTGAATTGAATTTTTAAATTGATCAATCAGGAGGTCCACAAGATTGGGCCTGATGTTCTAATGATTTTATCACTGACTACCATGTATTTCTTGTTGGATTTAAAAATTATTCCTGTTGCTTGTTGTGATAGTTATGGGATCTCGGATCTCTGGTGACAAAATCATTAAGATGAATTTGGCAATAAGTTGGCAAATTCATGGGTGAAAATAAGCAAATTACACACAATTTAAAACAAAAATATTTTTAAAAATTCATATGTTATGAAAAAGTGGGGCACGAAGCCTTGAAATGAATATTTGATATGATTCTTAATTGCACATTTTTTTTTTTTTTGGATGAAGGTTGTGAATTTTTTCCAAATTATTTGACAAGAGCTTCCCGAGGTAAGTATACCATAATTTATATAAGGTAAGACAAGTGTACAATATAGGTTTAAATATGCGCTGAGGGTATATAGAATTAAGCTTGTTGATCATACCAATATTCGCCGATATTGTTTTCGATATTCCTCAATGTGGTGATCCAGGTTTCAATTTTTCAATCAATAATTACTCCTAAAAAACTTAGTCTTTATCACCCTTTGTAGACTTGTGGTTGTCAAGAATAATATCTATATCTCCCTTTGTACTCCCACCCATCTCCATTTTTATTTTAGGTCTTTGGGGTACCCTTAATCATTGTAATTAGTTTTACTAGCATTGCAAATAGCTATTTGCTTTAAACAAGTTACTTACTTCTGACAATTCCTTATTTATAATTGATATTGGATATAATGTCACTACTTGAATATAAAATTGTGGATCTCGGCAAATAAAATGAAATCTAGCAGGTTTGAGGTATTTATATCAGGATATATAAAATAAAGAGGAAGGCGACCTAAAGGGAACCCTGTGGGAACTCCCATATTTATCCTAAGTTCAGATTTTCTTATTTTATAATTGACCATTACTGTTTTCTTTCACTTAAGTAACTCGCAAACAATATAAACTACCCCTCTGAATCCATAATGTTCTAGCTTATGAGTAAAAATATTGTGGTCTATTGTGTCAAAGCTGTGGATAGGTCAGGTACACCCCCAATTATGGTTCCCTATTCCACAGCTTTCTGTATGTTATCAACAAGTGGTCATTTATCGCATAGGAGTCGAGCGAGTGGCCTGAACCGTATTGCATGACATTTTAACGAATATCATTGTATCAATAAATTCAATACATTTCTGATAATTTTACAAATTTTATATATTTTTGAAAAACACGGAAGTACTGAAACTGGTCTGTTAATTTGGAAATATTTCACTGTCATTTTCTTATTAAATCGGGATTACCTTGGCTATTTTTAACGGCTTAGGAACCATACCGTAACAAGATAAATGGAATATTTTGTGAGGGGTTGGGCCCAATTTCATTGGGCTTACAGGTTTTACAATCAAAAAGTCCTATATCATTCTGGCCAGCACTTTCTGGGATCAAATTCAAATCTTGGATTGAATAATTGGTTTCAGGAATATACTTTTTTTTTGATTAATAATCATATAGGTTTACCGGAGTTCTGATTTAGATGCTAAGTTGAGCCTACGTCACGAAAAAAAATCATTTAATTCATTTGATATACTTTTGGTCTGTAATTATGTTCCAGATTTCGTTTGATGATCAAAAATATGTACTTCGAGAACGTTCCAATTACATCGTTTAGTCTTTTCCCAGGTTCTTTCGCATGTGTTTTGTTCTTGTTCGAATTTTTTAAAATCGTAATTTCGTTTGATTTTTCTAATTCAAACCATGGCATTATTCTAAATGTTTAAATTTCTGATGATAGTGGTCTTTGGACAGTGTACAATTGAGTTGTATAGTTATTTTGTGGTTGTTTATAAGATAAGCAGACCTTTGGTTAATCCATGGAGATCGGGGATATCTTTAGTTGTTCTTGTTAATTCTTAAGTGGTATACATTCATTATATAACTCTGGAAATTTGTTTACATATGCATTAAATCCTCATCAACATGATATATCAAGAATCTCTTCCCAATTTCACATTCGATAAAGAATTTTTAATCTAGAATATACCTCACTATAAAATTCTTTTGTAATAACATTATTTTTATATCAAGATTGTCGCAAAACTCAGATTACTATCAGAATGTTGGCAAGTGATCATGCATGTTGGTTACTTATAAAGTGTTTTTATACCTTTGTCACATTTGTTAATCATGTTATCAATAAGTGTCGCTGTTGTCGCTGTATCCTTGTGGTTTATAGATTTTGGAATAATGGAATAGAATATAAGGTCAATGTAATCATGATGGTCTGTGGATATCTCTTTGAGAAGATCTATGGTAAAGTCCACCATTACATAAGTCATTTTCTTCTCTGATTATTTTCGTAAGTAAGCCCGAATCACTTCATGATATCTGATATTAAAATATATAGACGTATGGGCCCGATTACACCACACAAGCCAATATAGTATTATTTTTTTTTTTTGTATTTTTTCTTTCAATTTCAATTGAAAACTGATTCGTAATTCGAGTTTACATTACAAAGATCCTTGTCAGAACTTTTATATTGTACCTTATCAGTTAACAAAACAACATACACCGCCTGTATACGGCCAACCTGTTAACATTATTCAGTTTATATCCGGGGATGTTATAATATTCATGTGGTTTCTCAGTTAAATGGGTTTCAGTAAGTCCTATTCAGTGAAATGAAAAGTGGTTGCTGTTCAATGCACTCTTTAGTTAATCAAAGTTTTTAGTAAGACTACGTATATTAGCATTCAAGATAGTAAAATCACCGTTACTTTCGGAAAGTTGTAATTTCAATTGTTCTGGAAGAACATCGAGCATGGGTGCTTTGGGTTATCATAATACATCACGTGTTTAAATTTTGTTCAAGAACGTAGGGTTGAATAAACATTTGTTATCTTTCTCAAAGTTAATGTCGTTAAAGTTAACGCCATTCGGTTCACATCACTTTCGACATCACTTGAATCAGGGGTCTCATTGGACATTTCTACATCTCCATTCTTTTAAACGTAACTCCCGAGATTTTTAGATTTGTACCTTTTTATGAACATATGATTTACATAACGACATGGACTATCTGGCGCATTGCTAATTATTGGAACATGAACACACACCTTGGACTTGATTGAAGATACAATAACACCGAAATATCTATATACAAATATTTAAAAAACTAAAAAATTAAAAAAAAAAAAAATCCAAGAAGAAAAAATCGATGCATTAATCTGGCGTACTGTGGTTGAGATTATCTGGAGTCATGGGTATGGGAGGGTTGAGTAACCACAAATCATTTGGGACCCCCCACCCGGATGGATAATAGCTGGATGATACTACGTAATACTCAATTGATGAAGTATATTCAAATCATCGATTTAAATAATATATATTACACAAGCAAATCAGTCAGTTGGGGTTTGTGAAAACAAAACTCATCAAAATAATAATATTAGTTTAATCCTCTTTTTTTACAAACTGTATAAACACAAAATGTTTGCAACTTGGGAAAGTGATTTCATTATGTTTGAATATCCTGAATATTTGTTCTATTGTGTTACTTTAACACATGCATACGCATGGCTCGGGACATTCTATGTTTATATTTCGGCTAGCAGTCGCCCCTACTGCATATCGTGAACCACATAGTGCATGCCCCTTCTTAGGGAGGACCACTTATGGATTTAAAATATTAAAAAAAAATGACGGAGCGGACTCCTGCATTGTTGTAGGGTGGTAAATTGCCCTAGAATAAACAAGAAAAATAAACGATGATCGTTCAGATTTTTTTTTCCTCTAGGGACGATCATAGGGGATACAGACAGGACATCACCATTTCTAAGCCGGATGTCGATGCGAATATGCCCAAATGAATTGCAACAGTAACGTCCCATCGATATCATAGTCTGAGGGAGCAGGGGACTGTAGTGAAAGAGATTGTGCGCTTCCGGATGAAAAATTGAAGCACTTGCAATACCCCTTAATGGGCCCAGCTTGGGTTCAAGTTTTTATCAGGACCGGTCAAAATTTAAATAAAAGTCCAAAAGTGTTTAAAAAAACACACCATGGTGATGTTGGCTTCACAAGGATTCCAAAAGTATAGTTACACTATATAGCTTATGGTTTCGGAGGAGTTTAAGGGGTTTTTTATTTTATGTAAATATAAAAACTGTAAAAATGGTGAAGAAGTCAAATTGGGGTGTTACATGGGTGCAAAAGTAGGTCTTTGATTTCATTTAATAGTGTGGTGGCAAAATTGGTTCCCTAGCCTAAGGATTGAATAAGGAATCGTTGCCTGATCTGCTATGCTTAGTTTCCACGTTATCCAACAAGTAGTTCACAGGTCACTAGAATCCAATAGTGCCAAGAGCTGTGACTGTTATTCGCAATTTTGGTTAAATACCAGGACCACGTAGGGATAGTTATAAATATTCCTATATTCATTCTATGAACCCTCAACCAACAAGGGGAACCACATTTACAAAAATTGGGCAAATTTTAATTTGACCCCTGTACAAACCAAAATTTATAAACATTTTACAGTTTTTACACCATCATTCCTAAACTTTAAGTCCACAGGTGTTAAAATCTACCTTTTTTGGATCTTGTAACCAAGACATCAAATATTTATTTGATTATCATTTATAACGTAATTTATACCAAAATTCACAATTTATCCAGATCATTGTCACAAGCACAAAGATATGTGCATACAGTCCCCCACTAAGGCCCAATTACGAAAGAAAAATTGCAATAAACAACTTCACTTAAACCCGCTGACATCAAAAAACGCCTTGTTTATTTGGAATAACTTAATTATTAATTACTTATTTTATTAATATTAACATAATATTTATTCGTATTAACATAAAGCTGCAGAGAAAACATTACGATTTACTAGAGTATATTGATGCCTTTGGATACGCCCGAAGTTTGAAAAAAGTTGTTGAAGATCTAAAGTCAGAAAGATGGAGCCACTAAAGCGAAGTAGGTGATGAAGACACCGACCACCTATTAAATAAAGAAAAATTAAACAAAGTACTTAAAGGTGTCTCAGAGATTTTCCGAGGATGCTTCCCTCAATTTTCTAACATAGTCGTAGTAGTTTTGATGTACATAATGCTGTTCACATACTAAATTCTCTGTTTGAAATAGATAAGCTCAACGCCGTCCTACGAGAATCACAAAACTATGTACTAGGATTCCGGATCAGGATTTTTTGTTATACAAGGTATTCACTTGGTAAGTTATACTACCAGTAATGTTTACTTCAAAACAAAAATCCGTTGTTATCTCCAATTGGAAAATTCAACTTTAATTACTACACTTAACAAATATATAGAATCAAAAACTCTGAGTCAGCCTTTAGCGAGGTTAAAATGTACGATTGCAGTCATAAAAGTAAAACCACATCAACACACACCGCTGATGTTAACTGATTGGCAATGTCTAGTTCGGCTCGATAGAATAAAACGACGAAACACGACGGATTTTAAGTTGCTATGTTTAACATAAAGACTTCGTTGCGGATTTTTTCATTCAGGGTAAAATTGTAGACAACATACATCAATAAAACAAGCAAAGAAATGAAAGTCTGGACAGAGGGGCGAAGGTCACTTAAAACATCCTTCCTTTACCTATTAAAATGTTCTACTACTGGTCTTCGACCTTTAGAATATTTTCTAAATCGTGGCAATATATTTTTGTATCATATTCAAAGCCATCAAATTATATACATATTTGCACACTAAATTATATTTGCGTTTGTTCAGAGTAAAACTATTAGGCTCTTTTTCAAGTTTATTCTATACTAATGTATCATCATCAAGTCCTGTATTGGATCTAATACATTAAAAGCTTTCTTTTAATTAGTAATAAAACATTTTTAATAACACTTACCCCCCTAGGATAAAACCCTTTGTAATAGGTAGAATATTCCACAACGTGAAGGCGATTGGTTTGTTCCATTTAATTTGGCAAGGAACATATTCATCTTTAAAGGAAAAAAAGTTTCAACAACTTAAGTTGCATGGGGGGTTTCTTTTCATCAAAGGCCCTCAAGTCCTTGTGTTCACCCTTGCCAACTAAAAGGCATCCCGAAGCTTACATACACTGATTGGCAATCAGAAAATGACGGTCGTTTGCTGCAATGGCCACGGCGGGCCAGCCGGGTGAGCATCTCTCACTTTGGCCATTAACTGTCTGCTGTCACCAGTACAGTTCCAACCCAAAGAGGTCTAGTAAGATTAGAGAGCAAAACGTACGTAATCTTTAGAAATTCACCGTCTCCATGTTTTGCCGACCACAATAGAACTAGTCCCAGGACCTTGCTTAAAACCCAAAACCCCGCTTAAATTCATCCTCAAGAGATTCTGAGACTGGATTTGAGTTTGTTGGACCATTTACCGTTAATAATCCCACAGGTGCTTTTTTCGAATCCGGCTGCTAATTCCGAAAATCCAGATGGCCGCCGGTAGACATTTAAAAAGAGAAATTTAATTTTGATACCTAAAAGTATTGTGTAATACCTCTTTTAGGGGGTTTTGGGGTGCTGGGAATTCATATCTGACATCTTTTTTATCATTAGAGGTCCATTTTACATGGTATGGTTTTGGAATCCCACGATGGCCGCCGGCAGTCTTGAAATACACATTTTGAATGACTTTACCTAGTATTATGTTTTAATATCGTTTTATAGTATGGGGGTGTTTTAAGCTGCTGTGAATTAATCATTTCTGACCATAATTTTTATCATTAGAGCTCATGTTACATGTATGGAGTTGGAAATTCCAAATGGCCGCCGGCTGTCCAGATGTAAAGTACACATTGGAAATGTTAATACCTCCGTTGTAATGTTTGTAGGGGTAGGAAATCCATATTTACAACAATTTTATTAGTAGAGATCAAAGTTCTAGGTCAAGGAATTCAATTAGACCATTGATAACAGATGCTAGACCATTTAAGTGTTGCAGCCATCTTGAATTTCAAAATGTCCCCGCCACCATTAACCACTTTGCCTAGTATATTGGTCCTGAGATTCGTAGAGGCAAAATTCGGGTGTCTGATTACACCCATGTTGTTAGGGTCAGGATCATGACTTCCCCCCATTGATAACAATGCTGGACCATATATGTGCGGCAGCTATCTTGAATTTCAAAATGTGGCCGCCAAGAAAAATGGTTTATATTTCATACATCGCCTTTGATAACCTAGGTAGAAGCATATTATGGCGTCTATACCCATGTTTACAAGGTCAATGAAATCCAAAAAATCAAGTAACTTTACTACTGGGTTCTTTGTTTGTGGCGGCCAATTGGTTTATTTGTTAACTTATTCCCTCCATTGAGCACCAAGTATGAATATTGTGTCAGAATTGAACAAAAGCCATGCATTTAGTACATTGATTGAGTTGATGGAGTTTGACATATTAGAAGAGACATTTCTGGCCAAAACACATAGTTGTAATACAAATGTGGCAGTGACACAGTTGGCAGTGTCATTGGTAAGGACATAGTTGTGGGGGACACTTGTATTTACCACGGTTTCTTTGAAAGGCATGTTATGACTTAAGTTGACAATATCGATAGTGCAAACTTATTTAGTCCGTATGAACACTAGATCTGGCGTAAGTTGAGATTGTAATGACATGGTAGGCTGATGGTGGCGTAGTGTCATAATGACAAAGTGACAATGTTGATGGTATCATATTGGGCAAGTGATAATTGCTGATGGGTGTCATAATGGACATTGACATAGCGATGGTATCAGCGTTGGCATTGTCATAATTGAAAGTAACATATCTGACGTGTCATAATTGGCAGTGGCCTAATTGAAAGTACATAGCTGAGGTGTAATAATGTCGCATGTCATAATTTTGGAAGTGTATTTTTTGTTGGTGACCATAGTTGGATCATTCATCACAGAATCGTCGCTGTTCTTCGTTCTCTATGAAACCGTGAGCGTTGTCACCCGAATCACTTGTATCAATTCTCCTACTTTCATCTGCAAGAGCTCTTCGGGAGATAATAGGCCAATCAACCCATAATGGTTCAGAAGCCCAGATTTTAGGGATCTACCATGTCCTCTTTGGAGATGGAAAGTCTACAACCTACAACGGGAGTAGCTGGCCAGTCTCCATATAGCAACCTGATAGTTCACTCTACCAATAATATTGTCGTAAGGCTGCACGACGACATGGGTGGTACGTGTGTCAATTTGAACATTGCAGCCGAGGTGTAATATACCGTCATCACAAAATTTCTCCATTGATGAGAGATTGTACCTGAGGCTGTCAACACTCTTGAAGCTTGTACGTTCAAATTCCAGACACGTTGTTTCATTCTCCCTACACTTTTCATTCTCATCAATCACCATACGTTGCATGGAACATGAGACTCATCATCTAACAGAAATGGTTTTACTCAGGAGCAAGTTGTTGGCTGTTGGCCATACATGCCTTCACACATAGTGATACAACTAGTGCTTTCAAGGTGACGTGAAGGTGAACCCTATCAAAGTGATGCAGAAACTTCCAAAGTTCCAACCAGCCTAGCAGACTTAGGAGTGCAATGGGAGGTCACTACGTGAATTGTTTTTGCTGGTTTTCGAGAATTCCCATGGGCATCGTAGGGTTGATCGAGATTCAAGAGTGTTGACAGCCACAGGTTCACTCGCATCATGGAGAAATGTGTGATAACGGTATTTGCACCTCGCCATGTCCTGAAAAGCATACAACACACATCCATAGAGGAAATAATCAGGTTGCTATATGGAGACTATCAATACTCCCGTTGTAGACATTCCCTATCCAACTGATGGACATGGAAATGACACTATACTCTTGGCCCTTAGAACCATTATGGGTTGATAGCCCGATTCTTTTCGAAGCTCTTGCACAATGAAGAAGAGAGACTTGACAAGTGATTTGGATATGATTTCAGACGATCAGCACTCTCCACCTGGTTTCCTCAGAGAACGAAGACACGCAATGCCATTATGACAACGCAGCAGATATTCACTTCTTCCAATTTGACACTGCCAACGATGACACCATCAGCTATTTCACTGCCAATTATGCAGACACCATCAGCAAATGTCACTGCCAATTATGACAATGACACCTCAGCCACCATTCACTTAAAATCTCAACTTACGCCAAAACGAGTGTACAACGGGACTGAATACAAGTGGCATCTAATCTATATTGGCAGCTTACTTCATGAGGCGTTCAGGAACAATTGCTAAATACATGTTCCAACCAACCATGTCCTTACCATGACACGGCCAAACTCTGTCAACTGCCACATTTGTTTCACACCCAACCATGTCACTACTCTGTTTTTTGGGGGGGCCATAAATGTCTAAATTGTCTTCAAATATGTCCAATCCGGCCAACTCACTTTACCAATTAATGACTTTTGTTCAATTTTGACACTATATTTCTATATTGGTGCTCGATATCGCAAAGGAATGGAATGACGTTCAACCAAACCAACTGGCTTCCACAAATAAAGAAGCCCATTAAAGTTTAACGCATTGATCTTTTGATCCTTGACCTTGACAACACATGTGTATAGACACCAGACTTGTAAACATGGTATAGACAACCATAAATATGCTTCTACCTACCTCTCCTCAAATCCATGTTTCTTGGCGGCCATTTGAAATTCAGATTGCTGCCGCAATGAATGGTTTCAGCCATTGTTAAATTTCATAATCTTTGACCCTAAAAACGGGTGTAGACACCAGAATTTGCCTCTACGAATCTCACGGACCGAAGATAGGCAAAAGTAGTTATTGGTGGCGGCCATTTTTGAAATTCAAGATGGCTGCAACGACTAAATGGTCTAAGCGGGTATCATGTCTCAGAATTCCTTGATCCTAACTTGGTTCTCTACATCATAAAAAATGGTGTCAAATATGGATTTCCTGCCCCTACAACCATCTACAACGAGGTTATTATCCATAATTCTAAATGAATCTTTTCAAACTGTGTACTAACATATGACAGAGGCCGTCGGCCATCTTGGAATTCGCAAATCCATACCATGAACATGGACTTCATGATAAAAACGATGTCAAAATTCCCAGCACCTAAAACCCCATAAACGATGTATTAAACATAATAACTAGGTTAAGTCATCCAAATGTGTACTTTTCATTGACTGTGGCCGGCGGCCATCTTGGAATTCTAAATCCATACCATGTAAAAACAGGACCTCTAATGATAAAGGATGTCAAGAATGAATTCCCGTACCCCAAAAAACCCCTAAAACACAACGAGGTTATTAAACATACTTTGAGGTATAACAAAATTAAAATTTATATTTTTAAATGGCTACCCAGCCACCAGCGCCATCTTGGATTTTTCGGAATTCGCATCCGGTTTCGAAAAAGCACCTTTGTGATTCTTAAAGGTAAATGGTCAAACAACTCAACAAGTCTCAGAATCTCTTGCGGTGATTGGTAATCGGGGGTTTCTAAGCAGGTCCCTGGACAACTAGAGTACCAACAATAAAACAGATGCCTGCCTCCGCTCTTTCCATTCCACATACTGTGTGTGCCGCTTTGCATATCCACAATCGGTAGTGATACAATTAATGTATGTTGTTAGAGGTGGCCAGGTGTAATAAAGTGTACCTGGATCATTGTACGCAGATACTCTTTTTTCTCAAATAATGCAATTCGCGCTTAGGTGAAAATTATTCATTTGAGGCGGTTTATTTAATCAAGACGCTGATGTGCATTTCATGGATCGTTATGTGGCCATGGGTAGGACAAAATTTACCACCCAGAGCACCCAACATCCACAACTGATATTTTGGCGATTGTTTGTATCGAATTGACTGATGTGGTGTATACAAGCACCCAACTGATAATTATTCGTGCAATATTCAAATGTCACGCCCACACGACGACTGGTTTTGAAATGCGTTGTCCCCCCTTGGTCCAACCCATACCTGGAGATTTCAATGCCTAAGCTTGGCCTGAGAAGCTCTTCAGTCTTGTTGTCACTAAAATAGAGATTTCAATATCAACAAACACATTGTGGACAGCTGTTAAGTCTGATCATGATCGATGATTGTCTTGTAGGAGTCGAATAGTTATCGCCAAGTAAACCCCTCCTTAAGATCCCATTAAGCCAAATTGGGCCTGATGAGGGAAGTGGGAGAAAAGAGCTTCGTGCGCAGTGTGCTATGGCCTTACATGACAGGTAGTTAAGGTCAAATTCAGCCATTTCGTGACCACGTAGATCGAAGGCAGGCTTTGAGGGTGATTTTGGGTACTTTAGGGTATTTAGAGAAAAAATGAGCTCCTATAACCCTCCCAAAAGTGTGGGCTAACTCCATGGGACAAGCAAATCCAAAATGGCCACTGGCGTCCATCTTGGAATTTGGAAAGTTAGAGAACTCTGATCATAGCAACTGGACACACGATTGAGGGGTCATTTCGACTATTTCATGATCATGAATCCATTCCAGAGGTTATTTTTTCATTTAGAGGTCATCTTCACTGAAAGTCAGATGGCTGCCAGACTTACCATATTAATAATTTTTCATGTTGTGTATCTTTTACTCACTCTGCCTAGACACACAATTGAAGTGTTGTTCTTGGCTAATTTTCTTTGCTAGAATATATTTCTGGTTTAGTTTGCTATCAAATGTAATATTAACTTGAAAAATCCAAGATGGCCGCCAACAGCCATATTGACAATTTGAAATTTATGCCTGAATGCGAAATGACTTAGACATGTGGGTAACACCAGATGGCCGCCAGTGGGCCATTTTGATTTTGCTGTCCCCTGGAGTGTAGCCCCCACTTTTGGGAGGGGTATAGGAGCTCATTTTTTTCTAAATACCCTAACGTACCAAAATCCACCCTCAAACCTTCCTTCGCTCTACGTGGTCACGAAATGGCTGAATTGACCTTAATAGGTTCAACACTCTTGTTGATGAACCTGAAGACAAGAACTCCAGCCAACAAGGAAATTGCGTTGGGAATCCTGCCTGGGAAAAGGGGGAATAACTGCTGCCTTTGGCCTCAAATGATTCTGCAGCCTTGAAGCACCCACTAATTCTCCGGGGACTCCGGGGGACACCCTTCCCATCCAGACTGGAGCTTTCACTATAGAGGAGCTCAGATCTGTCTGAGGAAGCCTCAGCAACACCGGCACCCTGATCCTTACATCCTTCTTGCAGTGGCCGAAGAGTCCCACTATTCCTGAGTGCCCTTTCTGGATTTTTGGGTAACCCGCGCCTGTATGGGAAACAGACCAACTGCCTTTTGAACATCGTTCATCATTCCAGCTACTGGAGAAGTAACCTCACAACCCCAAAATACAGAGGAATCACACGTTCACTAGTGGGCTCTTTAGCTTTCATCATCTTCCCATTTATTTTTGTGCGTTTTGGTTTTTCTTTATTTTCGGGATAAAGCTCCGTAACTTTCCTGAAGAAACTGATTGGGCAAATACATAATTAAGGCCGCCGTATGAATGCCTTGCGGTCACAAATGTGGGTACAATGCCACTGGCGGCATTGTTTTTATGTACTGGCGGGCGTTGGTCTTGTGGTTAATAAAGGGTTAGTTGCAAATACTTTGCCACGAGCAATCCCCATATGTGAGGGCATATACTTTGATGGCATATGATGCTTGCATAAGCTACCCTATTGGACAGTGATTCGCCCTCGACACGCGATACCGGTGAGCACAGGTTGAGGCGTCCTTTGACAAAGACTACTGTCCTCTAAGATCACGCCTCAATGCTGCTAACAGAATCAACTTCTCACAAGATCCGATTCCCGGACGGAACCACACTACTCAGACACTTGCCATCCGAAGAGTATTCCATAGAATTTCCAAGAGAAAAGCTTCAATTGTGTTTGACAGTGGAAGCAGGGATGTAATACTACATATTCTCACCAACTACGGGTGTCCAGATAAGGCTGTCAAAGCAATTGACATCATGTATGATACCTCATTCTAGCTTTGTGCAGACATTTGATAGCCCACAAAGGAGTTCCTGACAACTACTAGAAAAGACAAGGGTGCCGCCATCAAACCCAGCGTTCTAGACGCCACCAAAGTTGACATCTCAGAGACTCTGTCTACGCAGATGATCTAGCTCTAGCAGCCGATCTGATATGTTTTGCACATGATCTACTTAAACATCACTTTGATAATGCTGCAGACAAAATTGGTCTACATCTAACTGCCAATAAGACGGAATATATACCGTCAATGAGGAGGTTAATCATCAACCTACTGGCACTCCATATGGTACCCCCAACTCAAAGAGGTCTGTAACTTCAGTATCGACAGCAAGAAGACTTTAATTTCTTCACGCAAAGGACAAGCTTGGAATTCCTGTAAACTACACCACTTATGGTCAATCTGGTATCTCCAAATTCAACCAAGCTGAAGTTCATTGAATCTAGAGATGTGTAGAGAGTATCCTTTTATAATGGATTGAGACTGTACCATGTAAGAGAGCTGCATACTGGATGTAACCTACCCAGGCTTCTTCTAGCGAGTACAAAACATATCGTGGCGTGAGCACATGACCAAAGCACAGATATGGAGATATCCCTGAAAAACAAAATCCCCCAATCTTATCTTCTGGTGGCCCAGGCGCTGAACCACGATTTGCGGTCACATTTCATGTGCGATCGATCAGTAGTCTCAGACGTCACGCATTGAAGGTTACCATGCCCAAACACTTGTGTGAGTTGCTCGAGACAATCCAGCAGGATCAATCTGACATCCCCAAGTAATGACGAACAGACAGTTGGCGCTACATTGTGAACAATCATCTCCGGCGGTGGCCGCTAGAATAAGATTTTTTGTTCACCCGAGAGAAAATTTCCATGTAGCTTCAACCATATCCATTGTATAGCACGAACAACAACTTTACGGACACTCACATATTTATGAGGAGTCAGTTTAACCGCCGGGCAAACCCTTCTCCATTGCTATACCCACGCTAAAGAATCCTGAAACACCAACAAAGCGAGCCACGACGTGATAATTACGACGTCACACCATTCCTGATACTTGTCGTGTGATCTATTGCAACCAATTACTGCGCGGGGTTGTGCATGTACATCAGGGAGAACAATGCGCTGTGACAAGAGGTTCCGATAGCTCGTGGTTGAAGTGAATGATAAATAGGGAATATCGAAACTAGCAAAACAGTATAATGGAACGATGTCATGGATGGGAAATGTTTTGAAACTGTGGGTTGCCTTGTGCCTATTGAGACTGTCAAGAGTATTAAAGACGATGTCAGAACTCACCACTGAACATTTGCGCTAATATGGACTTCGATGTATTGCAATACAAGTGTACTAAGTGTCTACTAAATTATATGAGCAAAATGAGAATGAATATAATTTTAGAATTTGGCACATAGGGCCGAGCTTTGTGTGCTTTTGTATAGCTCATATACAAGTGACCCAGCCAAGGTTAATTATATTAGCATGTCTCGCTTTTCAATATGATCTGACGATGTTTGTAAGAAGTTCGTTTGTGTATATTGTTCCAATCCCGTGCATTGTAGCTACACAACACAAAACAATCGATAAAATCTGTGCCACTTTTCCCCTGCAAGTGCTTCTTTTACATCATACAAATGGAATTGGAACCAGAAACATTGATAAACAGCACAATCTTCATCACCACAGGCAATGACGTCCCTTGTTACAGAGAGTACCATCACACTCAGAGCGTATCAGAAGGCTTAGTAGATTCTTCAGCAATACCCAATGTACGCCCGGTCTGTCACGTGGTGCCGTTTACAAATACGTTGAGCAGTATCGCAGAACTGGAACCGGTACAAATCTGAGCAAAGATTGGCGTGGTCGTCTCTGAACTGCTCCGAACGTCTGCTAACCTATCGTACCAGTCAGTGACCACCTGAAAGCAAGAATGCGTACTGTAAAGAGTTATTATTGTCGGCGGAATGGATTGATAGTGCCTCTGCCCCTTTACAGGTAAACACGCTTAGACTTACAATTCCACCACTATCAGATGATAAGGAACAACAGCTGAAGATCCAAGCCTATCACGCCGACTTGATTTCTGCCTTGGCTCCAAAACCACCTGTCACGGTTACCGCAAGGTCTTATTATTGAGATAAAGCTGAATACGTGTGTGAATACGCACAATAGCTTACAATGTATGAGATTATGAACCAAGAGGGTAACCTCCTCTTGATTCTAACTATAAATGCATTATGAACGAAGGAAATTGATGTTGTTGGGTTGGTCCTTACTGGCACAGGAACAATTATTGGACCATTTTTTTCAGAGACAAAATCTATGGAGATCAATGATGACATTCCATTAATTTAATAACACCTCCCCCGTTTTCGCATGTAGAGAAATGGGCAGTTTCAGCATGCTTGGTGGGCATAGGATGGCGCCCCTAGCCTCACAACCGGATGATACTGTACAAGATGCCTTGCAGAACTGTTCAGCAATCGTGTCATTGCGTTGAAACCACCAGGTGAGAATCACCCCAAGGTCCCTGATATTATGCTTTTTGATTTTTTCTTGGTGCGGCCATCTGAAATCAAAAGTTTTTAAAGTCCTCCAGATATTCTTGATGAACTGGAAAACGGATTACCAAAGTAGTTGAGATCCTTAGGCAAGACAGAGCTATTGTCAGACGCACCGTTGAGCCATGATCACATAGCAGAAATTGGCACGCAGATAAGTGTGGATATGTTGAGGACTGAGATTGAATAACCGCAAGGTATTGAAACGAAAATTGATTCAAAACATTTTGTTTAATTTTCAACTTGACTTGCGCAACGCATTTTCGAATGTTTAAACAAATGTCACAAAGTCCTTATGCATGATGTGTTCACACTAAACTTCAATGATTTTGCACTGTTGGAGAAAGATGTTGTTTTCCAATCAGTACAGGATGTTGACCAAACACCACATACATTTAATGACAGAAAGAGAAAGAGAGGAAGAGGCGAGAACGAATATAACTAACTGATAACTTCTTCATGTGATTGGAACCAAAGACCCAACGTCGTTTTGTAGTCACCATAGGCATGTGCCTTTCGTATATGTAACATGTTTAAAAGTATAGATGAATCCGATACTGACTCAGTTGGAAAATGGGCTGGATACATTGGTTTAAAGTTTAAAAACTCAGTATGGCCTATAAATTAGATTGATAAATTTACTTGCTACTCGGGCTTAACATGTAAATCCATGAATAGAAAACAAAACCTATAGGCAAGCGGACGAGAGGTTGAAATCACAAAAGCGGCAATGGTCCCACAACATCAAAATTTAGTGAAAATAAATAACACCATCCTAGCGCATACACCTGTAAAATCTGCAATAATTTGCATATTAGAAATATGATGTTTTTACCTAATTTGCCACGCAATTTGCATAAAAGGTGTTCCAGAGGTAGTTGGGCATTTTCTTCTGTTACAGTTACATACAGGAAAGATACGGACATGCGGTTTTTTGCATAATGTTAGGAATGTGTTACTCTATCAACTTAAAGTAGAAGTTTTCCAAAGTTTCAGTTACTAAAGTTGTAAATGTGTATTTTTTCATGCAAAAATACGTGTTAAGGCAGTTTCGTCGAGTTACGGTTAATTTTCTGCTTACCATAAATAACCTTGCATTTTTCTTTTTAGTTAAACAAAAACCACGTTTATAAACAGCTTACATTTCAATTTGAGCCCAGAAACACACGGTTTTCATGTAATTCAACCAATTCTACGTTCCTTGTTTCTCTCATTTTGTGTCTTAAATACCAGCAGGGCGCTGCTGTTCAACTAGTACACTGTATTATTTCTGTCACGCTCTGTTACATAACCGGACAATTCACGTCATTATCAGAATACCCATTACTCACAAGCATGTTTCTATGATTAAGAACTTTTAAGTCCTCTCCTATTTTCCATTATGTCTTTCACAATTTTCACCATCGTCAATATGAATTAGTAAATTAGTGATTGATTGCGAAGTTCTTTAATTTGATAAATTAATCATTGCATCCACGCAATCTGCATTCAACGTAATAAAAAAGAATATTATAAAATAGAAACGTAATTACGGATTTCCAAAGGATACACCGGATACACTTTGAAATGCTGTATGACAAATAAATTCTTCAGATAATTTCATCATTAAAAAAACAGGCCTATCTCTAAATTTCTACATTAACATTTATTCTCATTGGATTCTATCAGTTTTCAGATAAAAATTACAATCAAAACGCAATTGAAAGTGTAAATTGTAGAGATTAAAAAAGTTAATCTAAATTCATATTTTCTCCATTAGTCAGAAATTAGAGCTTATACGGAGGTTTAATCGCGGGATTTTGATACCTCCTTTGTTTGTCTATATAAATTATATAGCACGGACCGTGTTAGAATGCTATATGAGTAGTTTATGATTTTTCGATTTTCAGAAAGTTGTTGTAAACTCAATCTAGATTGCTATATTTTGTACGGATCCAGACCAAGACAAGGCAAACCCGGTTCGCCCTTTCTACAAGTCAATTAAAACAATGCAGACGAAGGAAAAATTGAACGAAAAGAAATCAATAGCTGGTTTGCACAAAATTAAGACCCTAAAACAACGGTTAATAGTATGGTTGGTTGACGGAAATATGATAAATTTCTTCTCCAAGAAGATTTAATTTAAAGGTCTTTACCTTTTAAAGACTTGGCTGCAAAAGAAGAAACCATAGGCCTTCAATTTTGGAGTCGCCAGATTTTGAACATTTTGTTCCAAATAATATACCTTCATTATAGCGCCTTTGCCTACATTTGTAAAAGGCTCGCTCATTAATCTCACTGGATTATCATTATTATGAGTATCCCAGGACCGACTTTTGAACATACATAATTTTAACACAGTGAAATCATCATGCGTGATTCTTTGGTTCTTTCATAATATATTTTGAGCTTGTGGATGGCAGTAGCTATTTGCAGAGTAAAAGAAAAAACCTGTTTTTTCGGTGACAAAGAAGCGAAGGAAAAAAAACCAGGATGGAATGTACAATGATAAACACAAAAGTTTCTCAATTGAGTTTTGTTTCAACAACTTTGTTTCTCACCCGAGAAATAGGGCTTTAAGATAGAAAAAAAAATCAAAAGTCGTGCTACGAATTGAAAAAAAAAAACAGTTTTTTTTTCAATGATTTTGAAAAAAAAAAAGCGGTATCGATTCGGAAAGCTGGAGGAAACCGTGTGTTCCTAACAAACCTAACAAATCTTGTCATATTCGAATTAGGTTTTCACAGGTTTATCGATTTGAAATGTTAAAACTTAATAGCTCTAAACGAAAATATTTTATTTTGTAGGGTTGTCTATGCACATCTATTGCAAAGTATATACACTATAGAATAGAACATTTTTTTCGCCGAAAAGGTTTATTCGGTTTAAAAAATGATTTTGTTAATGAAAAAAATAAACCAAGTGTTTTTCTATATATCTCAAAATTTAAAAAAGTAAAAAGTAAAAAACTATAAAAAAGACTATAAATGCAAAAATTATTAAAAAAAAAAAAAAAAAAAAAAGAGTTCGTCTCTTCAACATCTGTAGCTCAAAGGCCCGACGTGCACAGGTGCTACAAAATCCATTTTATCGCGGTTTTTTTTTTTTTCTTTCCCTTTTTCTAGGGACGATGGGGGGGGGGGGGGAGGATTGGTCAAGAAAAAAAATCGACCGCAAAATAAAGGTCTAAACATGCAATAAAAAAAGGACTTTCCGCGTGAGGGTATTTTTTCTGACTAAAAAAACGCATAGCGATTAGGGGTTTTGGCCCTGTAGGAAGCCGAGACATGCCTCTTTTTCTGGTCTATTAAGCGCGAATGCGTTGATGTTGTAGTCAAAACCAAGCTATGCTATGACGCTATGTGGAAATTCTTTTTATTGCATTTTTTAGACGACTTTGATTTTTCGTCTACTCGTGGCCATTTTATTTTTTTCTTATCTTGACTAATTTTTAAAAAAATAGTTAAAAATTCTTGAAAAATCTTAAAAAAAGAACTGCCACCTAAAATTGTTTTTTTGATTTTACGCCTATCGACGGGGGGAAAACAGAGGAACCTTTCTTCTCGGCGCCTAGCTGCATATTGGTTTGAGGTGTATTAATCTCAGGATTGTGCGCAGGATCTTTTTTTTGGGGGGGGAGGATCGAGGATTTTTTGTTGATTGAAAGGGATTTAGTTTTTGAGGTTGTAGCCCTTTTAGACCACGGGGTTTATAGCCGCGAAAGTGAAGCCGCGCCGATTACCAAATGCCGATTTTAAGAAAAAAAATTTGATCGCTTTTGAATTTCACAATATTCAAACGAACATTTTTGGGTACAATTTCTCTTGATAATTTACAAAATGTGAAAGTTTATATTTTTTTAATTACCAAGAGTAAATTTTACCCCCCCCAAAATCTTCAAAGGTTTGAATTCACTCTTTTTGGAAGTGAAATTTAATGAATTTTAAAAAGTGAAATTTCACTCTTGATTTTAAGAGAGTATGTGATTCACCCTCGGAATATCACAAATCCATATCAACCCACTTTGCTTGAAAGGGGGTGACCCGTTAGTTATGGGATAAAGGGTTTTATTTTGATTTTTGAATGACCTACCCCAATGCCCCATCTGAAAAAAAAAAATTCATGGCAATATTTTAATCCTTTTGAAATGCGTAACTTTAAGAATTTTAAAAAAAAAAAAAAAAAAACTTTGTCAAATTAATATTGGGATTTCTTTTCGCTGGAAACCAAAAAATACCTTTTCGTAAATGATAAAAGAATGGATAGTTTCTTCAGAGAATGTGACAACTCTTCGGGTAGAAGTGGAAAATATACCAGGACCTTTAATTTTAAAACAATACAGTTATCGGAAAGGGGTAATTCAATGGCGTTAATTGGCCTACCTATTAGGAGTGACATTGACACAATCCCATTTTTCTTACAAAAAAAAAATCTTGGTGGGATTTGGGGACCTTGTATAGAGCACCTTAAGAAACAATTTTACACCAAATAATGTCATAAATAGCCGCCAAGTAATAAGGGGTCGAGTTTACGTCGAAACCTGGTGGTCGTTTCAGAATTTTTCGGATAAATCCGAACGAATTGATTTGATAATGTAAGGGAAATTGGTGCATTCTGCATATACACGACAGAGGAAAAACGATTTTTGAAAAATATATGTGTAAACGGCATTTAGAAAATTGCATATTTTATGCAAAAGTGCGTAAATATAACCGATTCATAACATTTTATGTGAAAGTTTGTTATAAACTACTATTTGATATGCATTATATTATTTTACTTATTTATGTAAATACACAGCGTTTTAAAAAGAAAACAAAAAGACATAAAATAGTGTAAACAACACTCATTTACATACTGTGGTGTAAACCCCATATGTAAATTGCGCGGTTTAAAAAGTTATGCGAAGGTTACATTTAAAATTATGAGAAGTCATGTCACGACAACGAGCGAGATCGGCACAATTGAAAAATGGAGGATCTTGGAGAGTGGCGTAGCCTCAAGGGAGTCGTGTAGCTCGTTCCGTATAGTTGCACGTTCAATCCGTACCTACCTCATAACAACGAGAGGAGATGCTTATCGTAGCGGAAAAAAAGCCAGAGCAACCTACGGGCTAGGAGTCGTGGGGATTGGGGACTTATATTAAACGTATTGTTCTATCTGTACCGATGCGTTTGTGTACAATATAATCATGATTTAATGAGTGCTTATAATTATCAGGATGGATGTGGGGCATGACGCAGTGACGAAAAGTAACTTTTCTCAGTCAAGTTGAACACAACAGGCGTCAGTTTACGTGTATACATAAAGTAGGTGCGATTATAGTAAGACCATTTTGAATATGAAGTTTGGGCTCGTACGATACCAACAGTGTTACCACTGTAGTATTATACAGGCATACAGCTGTCATTTGTAATAACTCGCCTCTCACCCCCGGGGAAGGTGCCCAAATTGTCAGTCATTTTATATACTGTGTTGTTTTTTGAGCTGAATAAACTTGTTGAATTCTTGTCATATACTGAAGTGTCTGTGTGACTATTTTGTGTGAATTATTTTCCCTAATTTACATCTATATTATGTAAAAATTTTACATAATTGTGTTCACATGTTTACATAATTTACATGTAAGCATTTTACATAATTGTGTTCAAATATTTACATAATTTATATGTAAAAGATTACACAATTGAGTCCAAATATTCACATAAATAACAAGTGGAAGATTACATAATTCCGACAAGAATTATTACATAAAATTATGGTGTTTTAAGTTTTACATAATGATTTGGTAAATGTTTACACAACTGATAATACATATATTTTATGTGCACTTTTACATAATTAATGTGTACATTTTTACATTTACAAGTTTTACATAATTGTTACATAAAAATTATGGTGTTCTGTTTTTACATAGTAAACATGCGAATTTTTACACAGGCTGTGTAATTATTTCTCTGTGTGTAGGACGACTTAAATAATTTTTGTCAAAACTTAATTTTGAATATTTGCTTTTAGACGTCTTAAATGAATAACCCTAAAACAGTTTGTTGTTGTGTAAATCAAGTAATTTTGTAATACAATGACTCCGGAGTAGTGTGCACGGGCTTAGGTTGCACAAATGAAACCCAAGATGGCAAGAAATCATCAGTGTTGTGTATAAATTTCTCTGTAAACCATTTAAACGGGGTCACGACCACCTTATTTATGCATTAATTTATAACAATTAACATTATTTATTTACCTGTGCAAATGTTCTCGATAGTATATAAATTTTACTATTAAAACAAAAATCTTTTGACTGAAAATGAGGGTATATACTTGCATCTGCAATACATAGGCGGAGAAAGCGGGGATGGTGGGGTCGTGGAGGCCCCTC
Organism: Ophioderma brevispina; assembly: GCA_023653785.1. Taxonomy (NCBI): domain Eukaryota; kingdom Metazoa; phylum Echinodermata; class Ophiuroidea; order Amphilepidida; family Ophiodermatidae; genus Ophioderma; species Ophioderma brevispina. The sequence continues at coordinate 34,740 of JAMKCH010001937.1, forward strand.
CTAAAGAAACGACCACCTCTGTTCCTAAAGTTTGTGAAGCGTCACATGTCCGCAGCCATTGTTACAATATCAGTAAATAATAGTTTTTTTTTTCAAATTGGGCATATGCCTTTACTGCAATGAAATTATGCTAATAATATGTATTAGCATAATTTACCATATCTACACACTTCGGCCTACGTATCACTGCAATAAAATTATGCTAATAATATGTATTAGCATAATTTACCAGATCTACACACTTCGGCCTATACGTATTTATATTGAAATACCAAATTAGTTATTAAGCAAATTCTAGGCCTATAGTTAGTTTTTTACACCTTCACTGTAAACCGTAAGTGTTTAGATTTTGTCACAATTTTTAAGCGCCTAGACGCGTTCAAACCAGCAAAATCAAAATCCTTTTTTGTCAAAAGGTGGGTTTTACTTAGACCACTGCTCCTATAAATCACTAAAAGCATTGAAATCCAGCATCGTTTTCTCCCTTTCTAAATCAGAGCAATGAGAATTTCTAACGTGAGCGCCTTAACGCGTTTTAAACACTGTTAAATGTGCCACAAAGGCATTTAGAAGCTAACACTATGATAGTGTTTATTGTGTCTAAAAGCTTCTAAACACATGAACATCATGCGATGGCGACGTCGACACATAAACGTCATGTTAAGGAAATGTGTTTAGAATTTTAACATCTGAACACCTAAATATTCAGGAATTAAATGCTTAGACATGTCTCAAAAGTGAGACAAAATAGTGTTTAGATACGTGTTCAGACCCAGAACACATGGATTTACAGTGTTTTAAACAACATTGAATATATTAGACGGAACTCAGTTTCCCTATTTTATATTTACGTGCATCGCATACTGATCATCCTGATATATAATATAGACCTATATCACCATTCTATTCCTACGCAATCATGATAATGTGACATTGTATGCGTATAATAGTTAATAGATCGCACATTAATCGCTGGCTACTTCTATATAGTTTGGAAAAAAAATCATCTCCGAATCGTCCTTTTTAAATATCGGCACTACTTTGGCCATTTTGAGGTCATTTGTTACGATTCCCGATGATATTGATAAATTAAATATCATGGTCAGTGGGTAAGCTATTTCCGGAATTACCTGTTTTACTATCATATTTCCAATGTTATCATGACCAGCACTCTTTTTTGGCATCAAATTTATTAACAATCTGTATAACCTTTTCTTCAATGACCGGTGCCATGTAGGCACTTTTGATGGTTGGTTCTTTCAAATAGTCATAATAGCCTTTGCCAGAAGTTCAATTTGAGAGGCAAGCTTGGGACCAATGTTTACAAAAAAAATGTTGAATTCAGAAGAAATTGTTTTTGGGTTAGTTATTGATTCGCCCTTATCAGTTAAAAATTTACTTTGGTGCCCTCTTTTTTTTCCACGACCGATGATTTCATTAATTGTTTTCCAAGTGCTGCATAATGACGCGAAGATTGGAATTTCTTATAGTAATAACTACGTTTAGATTTGCGAATTATATCATTTAACTTATTTTTGCAATCTTCCTTTAGTTGGACATTGCATGTATTGTTTATACAATTTTTTTATTTTTAATTGTCACACTTTTCAAGATACCTTTGGTGATCCAAGGAGACTGAGGAACTTTCCTTTTGTTAGCTTTAAGTTTTTTAAGGGTATACATTCATCATACAATTTAGAAAGCTATCATCAACATATCTTAATCCCCAAATTTCATTTGAAACTGACACACCATTTTAACGCGAGTAATACAGATTACTGGATATACAAATAATTTTACCGTGAACAAGCCATATTATTGCTTGTATCATTATAATGGGATAGAGTTCAAACAAAATAATTTGCAGGGGAAATGAGAAAAATACAAGGTTTTTATTAAAAGCAAAATCTTGGCTTTGATGGGGTGAGTGGTGGGTCGAGGCTGAGGATCGGGTGGTACCCCTTAAGATTCTGTTTCCTGTAGCAAATCATATTGTTCCCGTGCCCGGGCCAAACGTCCGGTCTGAAGAAATCCAGAGCATGTTTCTTCATCTTATTCGGCAGATTTCCCCCATTTTCAAAGATTCTACTCCCTTTTCACCTCTTCTTACTCTAAGAAAAAAAGTGCTAAAGAGGTTCTAAAGGTTTTTTTAGGGTTCCATTCTTCGTGTTCTTGAGCGTTCCATATAGAGGACAAAAAGGTTCTAAGGCGCATTTTTGTTTAAT
>JAMKCH010001938.1:0-131477 GCA_023653785.1 Ophioderma brevispina
GTTGGTCACCGTGAGGTAAACTTCCAGTAGGTATAGTGTACACAAACCTAGCCTATGATACAGAGGACACAGTCACGAAGGGTAAACAAACTAAAGTGAATACTGCACCCTGAATCGGAATTGTCAAGACCTTAATGTTTAAGTCCAAAAGAAAACAAACATGATAGTCTGATATGCCTAGACAGAGGATTAGAAATTGTAACATCCTTACCTAGACTCAGTCTCAACTACTAGACTCATTGTAATAGCCTCGTCCCAGAAACCTGAGGACTTTATCGGATTAGTGGTCAAACTTTTGGTCTCAGAAGAAAGCCAATATGTCTCTCATTTACCATGTGAAATCTTCTGGCTAAAGAATGTTTGGTGTGGAGTTATGAGCCAAAAAGTGTCCCAGTTTGGTCGACCCAATATTAATTTGACAGAGTAATCTATGGGGATTACATGCAAAATGAGAAAAACTCAGAGAAACAAAATCACATTTGTTAGCTCTCACATAAAAAATAGGTTGAAATATTGGTGCAAATTTTTGGGGTTTTGGGGGAAGGCCATTCTATCAAGAGACTTATTATTACTTAAATTGTGTATCCCACTAAACTTAATTTTTAAAAATTGTTAATTACAAAGTAAAGCTTTTCAAAGTAGGGGGCATTTGCTGAGAACTTTTAAGTTCTCATTTAAACCCAAATGCAATTGTGTGCAAAATCTGGTATTCAAGAACAAAATGAGAGTGCGTGTGTGTGTCATATGGAAATGATAGCTCTGCTGTAACCTAGTGAGTGCTGCCTTTGATGTTAAAAAATGGTTAAAACAATCATGAAGTTTACACAGTAACCAATTAGCAGAGGGTATGAATAGTAGTAGAGCTGATGAAGGCTAGATAGAGAGAACACTTAAATGAAAGCTGCATGTTTGATTGGTTATTAAAATGAATATATGTAATTAGCCAATCGAATTATGCTTAAGAAAGAGTAGAAGTGTGAAGGGGTTTGTAAGCTGTTAATTAACTTGGGAGCACTGACATTCAGTTCATTAGCTTCAAGATCATGTTTATACTGGGTGATCAGAGCGTTTGAGCAATCCAATCCAGTGTGCCTGTAGTGTAAAATAGCTTAACTCACATTCACTTATCAATCACCTTCCACATACAGAAGGGAGGAAGGGGGACGTGGAATGTATCATTGCCCAGCAAGGAAAAAACGGATGCCTTTCTTAAAAATAGGTTTCGATATTTGGTGGTTGGAGTTTACATTGTGATTGTCTTATTTTCATGATTCTAGCATGGGCACCTTCATTTGTTATTGATTTACAAGAATATCCTCAAAAAAAGGTCACTTCCAAAATTTCAGTGATTCTAACTTGGCGCTTTGGTTACCTACCTACTAACCTCATAACATCAAAGTTTTAAATCCAGTTTTGTCCCTGCTAAGAGGGTGGCCGGATTCAACTACATTCACGCAATACTGGCTGTGCGCAGGATTGAATGGAGCAAAAGATAATTGAAGGATGCCCTTCCTGATGTCAATGTGTGGATGGCTGCCATAGCTCTCAAGAAGCGGACGCCCTTGTAGGTGAGATCTTCTTTTTAGTTCTACCAAGGTAACGCTACTCGCCTCATCGGATTTCCTAAGAAACCCGATGGAGGTGACAGTTTAGCCGCCGACATCTGGCCGCCAAATTATATATAAGCGCCACTGTGTTGTAATACAGTCGTTACAGACAGAAAATAACAAAATCACAAATGTCTTCTACAGTAGATCATTGTACGTACATTTTAGGCACACATACTATTACTTAGGTCAACAGTTAAGATACTATAAACATCTCAAACTTTAAACTTTTTAGGCAAGTCAGAGGGGACGAGGGTGATAGGATCATGAAATGCCCCTTTAAGGAATCTGCCCCGGGTAGGTAGCAACCTATTGAGAACAAGTGTTCTCTTTGGTTCACATACCCCCCTCGTGACCCCACAAGGGTCTTTAATTGGCACTGTTTAAACATTTCCCAACATGCTTGATCGCTTTAAAGGCTGACTCAGAGATTTCACGATGAGGCGCACTCATTTTCAACAAATCGTGTTTTTTGCATGGTTACATAATGCTGGTCAATATATAATCACTGTGTGAAATAACTAAAGCTCAAATCGAAGTCCTTCATTAATAAAAATAAAACTTTCTTATAAAATCGGATCCGGCTTTGTGTATACACACGGTATCTATGCACACTGTCAAATTGAGGCCATAAACGCCTACGCCATGAAAACGGAAAATCCGATTTCATCTCTAACTTTGGAATTAAGCATTTAGATGACTTCTTTAGTTCTAGATGACATTTTAAATTACTACAACAAAAAATTAATTTAAAAAACTCGCAATCATGCGGTAAGTGATTACAGCTAAAGTATCTAGGGAACACTATTGACAGGAAAAATCCAATTCTGAACGAGGTTATGCAAAAATCAGTATGGGCATTCAGGGACTCCTTTGTTCTTCAAATTGTACCCAAATTTTGGAATTTGTGCCTTTTGAAACCACTTTAGTCACTACAACAATGATGTGAATGAACACATGACAGAAAATGTAAATGTGACGCATCACTATGAAAGGTACTCCTTGTCAATCTAGGCCATTTTGAGTTGTAAAATTCCAAAATTGAAAAACTGATCGTTTTGGAGACAATTCTATACTTGACTTTGTGTGATTCAGATAGTAAAGGGGGATGGTGGGCCCGATTAAGGGTATGAAGTTTTCATTTGATAGATTGGCCTTCACTTCCAAAAACCCCCATCTGCAACGTTTCGCGCCGATATGTTCAATCCGTTTTGATGCGAGGACTAAAAACGTGAGTTTGTAAGCCCCATAGAGTACTGTTAAAAATAAATTGGTCGACCAAAATGGAGACATTTTCGCTCATAACTTCCAAACCAAACATGCCTGTTGGCTCTAACGATTTCACAAGAATAAATGAGGAAAAAAATAGTAGTTCTGTTCGTGATACCAAAATGTTTACAACTTCCGGTAAAATCTGGGGCTTCTGGCGACGAGGCTATTAGCAATCGGGCCCATGGACCTTATATATATATAGGTTCTTGCTTGAGAGATATAATGACAGAGGGCTTATTCCATCCACAATTTGTATTTAAGGACCCCATCTTTTCAACTCGTCTCCTAGTGGTGCTATGCATGATTATGTTGCGCTTTATTATGTTAATGTATTTATTTAAGTATTACAAAGAAACACCTACGCCCCACTTGATTGCGTTGCGTGCGTCTATAGGCACTTGTCGTGTAATGGCAAAGGCTGTCTGGTTCAAATCCTCCTATAGACACATTATGCTATATTTTTAGGATGAGGTAGAGGAGCATATTGCAACAGAACATCAGAGTCAGCGATTGAATAGAAAAGTGCCCTTTGAGACGAGTCAAAAAGAGTGGTCCTGGAACACAAGTGCGGACGAACAGGTCTCTTGCGCCTATAATCCCACAAAATCCAACTTTTTTTCTCTCTGACTGTCAACCTTGGGACCTGAACTAATTGATTTTGAGGAGTAACAGGAGTACTTCAGTCCAAGTTGGATCCAAATTGAAATGAAAATCCTGTTTGAGAGGGCCTACATAAAATTATGATTTCTAGAAAGGAACTCTTACCCAGAATCCAAATAGGACAGTGAAATTGAGCTGAAATCATTACTTCATGATGGAAATCAGAATTGTCACCAATATTTGTGGTTCATGTATGTAACATGTAAATTAATAGAGAACGTATGCTACATAGTTCGGGAATTCTTCTCTCTAAATGCAATAAGAATGAAAAGGAGGGAAGCGTAACCTAGGGGCCTCACTCATCTCTAGTGAAACAATTTAATCTTTTAAAAGAAATGAATTAAAACAAATTTTTGAAATCATGCATGAATATTTAATTTTAGTCAGATTTATATTGTGTAAGTTATTAAGAGTGGCTCGGGAGAGTGGATGGGACCAAACTATTAGTTGAAAGATGCAGTCTATGTCAACGAACATTCAAACTTGTCTTCCACCAAACAAAACAAGATTGCAGAAATGTGAGGCCAGGAGGGGTCTGAAACGAAGCTGATTGAAACAACGAATCTTTGGCATCTAGGCATTATGATTGTGTACATAACGTGTCAATCGAAGTATATATCATCATCATAAGGGGGAAATGTGCCAACTACATAATTGTTTGTGCAAAAACATTTCTGTCAATCAAAGCCTCTTTTTTTTAACATGTCACAATACTATCCTGGCAGTAACAATAAAACAATGACACCGACTGTCGTTTACAATTTTGCATAAACGCCAAAAGCTGCTCACTTTTTTGAATAGTAAGTTAAATGTGCAACCCCCCCCCCAAAAAAAACAGTTTTCCTCTAAGAAAGATGATAGGCCTAAATGCATGATTAGAACTAGCTGCAATTTCCAAATAAAATAATAATAAACTCTTCAAATGGCAATGGTTTGACAAATAAGTCAAAACCAATCCGGTTGAAAACAGGGCCACCCTCGAATATTATTAATCGTTCCCTGGAGACAGACAGTGCACACAAGTGTTTGAAAAAAAAACGTGCACTTGGCCGGATTCGAAACGGCGACCTCCGTAGTACTAGTGACGGCGCTCACACCAACTGAGCTATCAAGTGCTGGGTTGGTAATGAGCGATAGATATCATCTGAGAGGTTAGGTCCGAAAGGTGTCCATACTTTCCTAGCAGGACATTAGCATCAGAACGGTATAATTTACATATACAATTATTTTTGTTTGAAAATTGTTTAACTACTGAGAGCGCCGTGTTAGTAATACCAGAGGTCGCCGGTGTCGAATCTGGCAAGTGCACATGGGTTTTTTTTCAAACCAATTGTGTGCACTTGGCCATCTCCAGGGAACGAGTAATTAAAATATTTCATCCTTGTCTACCTGAAGAACTAAGTAGTTAAACAATTTCAAGAACAAATTGTAATGCGAAAATATTACCGTTATGGTGCTGTCGCTAAGAAAGCGATGGGAACCTTGGACCTAACACCTATAGATGATATCTATCGCTCATCTACCGACCCAGGACTTGATAGCTCAGTTGGTTAGAGCGCCGTTGCTAGTAATACGGAGGTTCAGGTGCCGGTTCAAGTTCGGCCAAGTGCACATGGGTGTTTTTTCAACACTTGTGTGCACTGGCTGCTCCAGGGAAAAGTGAAATAAATATAATCCTTGTCTACCGGAGAACTAAGAACTTTCAGGGCTACCCCCAGTCCCCAATCAAAGCACCCCCACCAACCAAAAATCACTTTCACCATTTGACCCCTCCCCAAAATTATGGATTACTGGTGCTGCCTGGGTCTAGGCTAATAGACGTAGATTATCATTGGGTATTTTTTTCCAATTGAAATAAAATCGACAAAAAACAGCAGTGTTGAAAGAATTGAACTCTGTTCAATGAATACTGCCAGTATGGTCCATATGGACAGTAATAAACTAAAATATCTGATTGATCCTTATTAGATTGCTTTCAGCTCTTATCACTTTTGGGTATAGATTCTTATCTGTTTTTTAATAATTTTTCTATTTCGGACTGAGCAAATCACTGATAGTGCCTTAGTAAGTTAATTGTTCTTTACAATTTGCATGATAAAAATAACATGGAGGAAAATATTGGAGATTTGGAACAAATTGCCCTATGTCATTCATCATCATTAAAGGTCGCTTATTTAAATGCAATGTTTCTCTTTTTGGCAATATTGTGCATTTATAAACAACATTTTGTGAACTAAATAAAAAATATTCATTATTTAAAATAAGCAAAATCCTAATTTACATCATGTTACAGGCCCACAAGATATTAGCAATGATGATTTCACTTTGAATGATGTTTTAAATTATTAAATTGCATATAAAATATTATAAATTAATCTAAGTAAATTAAATAAAAATCTACCTGGTTTGTGTGCTAACTGGAGTAGGAAGCATATTAGAATCAAAAGAACAGCGGAAGAATGGTCTGGAGTTTACTTGAGTTAGGAGGATGCAGACGAGCCTAGGCCAAAGTACTAGGAGTCTGACCATAGGTGGCGCCATGCTGTATAATTACAAAGTCAGCGAGTAGCTGCTATGAGATTCCCAAATCTATACAGTACATGGCGTTTCCAGTGGAAGCCCGAGAGCCCTGCGGTGCAAGATTTTTTTCACCCACCCCGACCCCGGGCTAACCCCGTGTATCCGTCCCCGCCCCCCGCCCGTGCCCCGCCCCGCCCCGATCATTTAAAGGGCAAACCCACCCGACCCGGACCGGCTACTTTTTTTTTCATGGACCCGGAACGCCTCCTGTATAGAACCAGACCGGTGCCTCACATCACTCTCCGGTGAAAGCGAATCATAGGTTTAATCCCTTGGGGATGGGGGTATATCCCCACTATTTGATGAGGGGGATGGTCAATACGATCATCATCCCCCGGTTGATGCCCGTTCAACATGTGTTTTTTGACCAAAATATCTCATATTTATTTAATAGTTTTAAAATGGTAAATTTTCGCGAGCTTCGTGCGCATTTTGTCCAATTAACAATTACAATTTAACAATTTTAAGCTTCTAAATTAAATGGCAATTTTTTTTTGGGGGTTTTTGCGCGATTGCGCGCGCGCACATGTGCTTAGTAATGGATCTTTTCCCTTTTTTTTTCAGCAAACCCTGTTTCCTTCATAAATTTTTCATTACTCCTTCCCCCCACCCCCCCATGTCAAAAGAATTTACGCCACTGGAGCGAGTCCATGTGAACTGTGAAAGTTGTGAGCCTTTAAAACACACGAATTTAAGATTCAATTGTCGTGGTGTTACCGTGCTACTTGGTATTTATGTTATGTTCAAAAATTGATTCCCGATACTTGACGTCCATTGCCATTCTGTCAACTTTTACCTTTTCTGAAATCTGAAGTATAATATTGACAAATCTTGTTTGTAAAGTGTAGACTATATCAATGATGCCGAAATGTTATGTGAACGGATGACCGTATTGTTTTAATTAATGGAAATTAACAAGCTGCAGCCCAAATGGGTTACTTTTTCGAAAGAAATTCCTAAACATATAGTGTGGTCCCATTTTTCAAAGCCAAATCCTGATATGCGTCCCTGTTTATCTTCAAAATAAATGCCAATGTTGGAAATTTCACAATCGAACAGATCAGATGCGACGTTTGTCCGACGCGGGAATTCGCGTTGCTGTAGTTTGGCATGTCCTAACCCCCCCTGGGTCTACGACGGTTGCTCGCTGGTTCCACCCGTTTTCTTCAATATTACAGGGAATTACAAGGTTTTCCTACACCCGCGAAGCTGCCCTGATCAGTGGGGAATCGCCGCATGTGTGCCATAATTTATGCAAAGATAATGAAAACTGCAAACTCGCTAATCTAGTGTATGAACGGAGCACTTTTGGATTTTAACTTGAAACTGGATTTAGAATCCATACTGAAGTCATTGACTTTAGCAAAGAAATTCTTAAGTATTTCTCTCTGTTTGCATAGTGTAAAATGGTTTCAGAACCAACCATTTTTGAGAACTGGGGCGGACCACTCCATTACTGTAATAACACTTAGGCCGAACCGTCGCCGGGAAAAAGTGCACTGATGAAACCTGATGAAACCTGGACAATCCCGATACAACATTTTAATTATGTTGCTCTGATTTTTTAACAGCTTAACATTATTTCCCCGGACCGAAGCCACTAGCCCGACCGACCCTACTACCCGACCCGTCCTAATGATCCCCGGACCGGACCGGGAATAATGTGCTAAAAGGCACCCCGACCCGGTTTCGGTCCGTCCCGGTGAATTTCGGGGATTCGGGGAGCCCTGCAGGCTTCTAGTTTCCAGTGGAATCCAGAATCATTACTAATGCTATATTTATCACATACTCATATGGAGGACTAGATCCTTCTAGAGTGTTTGAGAGATATTAAAGCCCTGGGTGAGAGAAGATGAGGCAGAGTATCACAACATCATTACTCCAAGCAGAGTTCATACTCATCGTGCTCCAAGTTATTCGCAGTGTTTCCCCAATTATAAGTTGACAGTGACAGTAATCACAGTCAGTAAACAACTCTTCCATATAGTGGACATTGCCATAGTAGTCTCTGCTCCAACAGTTTTCGTCCAATTGTGTATAGCCGCTCGGTTTTTCCCCGCATTTCGTGGCCTCTGAGTTATCTCAGGATAAACAAGCTACATCACTTTTGACTTTATATTAGTCGACCTCCGAGCATCGGAGTCATTAGGAAGCTGGTTTTCTTCAGTCAGGACAAGTCGTCCGTGGACACGCGTCCCACTACGGAAAGTGAAGTTTGACGCTGGAATATTCGCCAGGACTGTAAGTTCTGCATCTTTAAGTATCTGCTGGCAGCCGCGTCGCGGCACAACCACCAGTAGTAAGTTTAGGAGTTCATTAATTTACACACTTTAATATAGAGTAATCTTTGATTATTGATACCTAATCGATGTTTTAATGGATTGATTTAAAACACACATTAAAAATCAATACTTTATTTAAAATTTGGAATCAAGTTCACAGTGTATTGTCTAGTTATGGTCAGGAGTTTGAATCCGTAGTTTTGAGGTGGTTTTGGCCTTGGTCAAGGTGACAGTAACAATTACCAGTGAAGACAGTTCAAAACTTAGTTTACTTTCTTAAAGAGACATGAGGCGATTTTCAGAAAGAACGCCCCCCAATTTTGTCGAAACCCGGGTTTTGAATTTATTTGAATGCTGACCAATGTATTAGATCAGACCGAAGGGAATTAGCCGAATACGCAGTCTTTATGTATAATAAGATGATGATTTAGTACTTTCTGTAGTGCACGACAGTAAGTCAAAGCATGTTTTTTCTATGGGGACGATTTGCGATAGCAGGCAAGATCAAAAAAGGGTTACGGTTTAGTTGTGTATTTATTTGTCAATAAACCTTCAAAACATCCTTGGTAGGTGGTCTAGGACCGATCCAGAGAAATTGTTATCCTCAAAAAAATCTCCTCCTGTCACTTTCAAAGGTGCCTCTTATATTTTTTCTGGTGTCATAGAAAAAAACTCATCCACAACATATCGTACCAAAAAATGTCCACTTGAAAAATATACTTTTTCAATATGAGCATATTAATCCAAAATGTCATTTGAATTCAAAACATACCATTCAATGGAAGCAATAATTACATGTATTTCAATATCGCATATATCATTGTACAAGTAATTTCCGGTATCCGTAAAAAACTCAATATTTTAGCTAATGGGGCAAGAAAACAGCTAAGAATATTTTGCAGACGAGATGATTAAAATTACAAGGGCTGGTATACCTGAAGGGAGATAACCTCAGACCTGGGTTTAAACCCAGGGTTAGTGCTATGAGGGGCAAATATTTTTGTCTTTTTAATTAATAGAATCAGAAATATTTCATGATTAAAACTCCTCCAAAATAAATAAGAATGAGAAAAGATATGATTTGTTGTTTGTGGCCCATATAATATCATGGCATAATGGATGGGCACTTGGCAGTCAAATTTTTATTGATAGTAGATTGGCCTTCTCTAAAGTCATAGTCCGTACGGACACTTAAAGCGGCAATGGCACTGGCACATTTCACAAAAATCATGAAATTTCTTTCAAATTTGCTTCATGACAAATGATAGTCTAGGCCATTGGAAGAATTAGAGATATTATTTTACACATTAAAAATAAACATACCCCAAAAACAGGGACATGATTGAGATAAAGAATCCAGGTAATTGTAGGCTAACTTTTAAGTTGTCCATAACTTTAAATCAACAAAGTGTATCTATCTATTTTATATCTATCTATCTATCTATCTATCTACTATCTATCTATCATATCTATCTATCTATTATCTATCTATCTGATATATCTATTGCACCATGTCCCATCGGACGTTGGCTCTCAAACAAATTTAGACATCTATTCTATCTGCGCTTCCCAATATGCCTTGTGGAAGGGTGGGGCCCACAATGATAGCATTCTTCCATCTCTTCCTGGGTATTACCTGTCTGTTTGTGAATGCGACATTTGTTTCCATAAAAATGCGTTGGGTAGGCGGATGTTGTTCATTATGCACAAGTGACCAACCATTGTCAGCTGCGACGGCAGTGATACGAGCTAGGATCCTTTTTGGTGAATTGAAAAGTGGAGGAGGAGATTCTGGACAGAACTTATTTCATTCGGAATTCTTATCCTTACAGAGGATATTAATGATTTTTCTGTAGCATAGCATATCAAAATGCTTCAATTTTCATGTTCATTCTTTTTGATGTCTCCCAGATTTCAGAGCATACGCAGCACTGGGGTGACTAGTGGAAATAACAAGTTCGTAATTTGGGGAGGATTGAGATGTCTTTATCACTCCAGCCTCTCTGTAATTTCCCTAGTGCTGTGATGCCACTAATTTAATCTGCTTTTTGATTTCGCTGGTGGAGTCGTGTGATGGTGTTAGCATTACTCCCAAATACTTGAATCTGTTAACCTGCTCAAGCGGTGTACCATCAAGCTGGAGCTTTACTGGGAGCTGGTCATCACAGGAGAATACCATAGCTTTGGTTTAGGTATACTGATCTCCATCCCAGATTTCTTGCTAGCATGAGCACTTGCGCAATTCAAGGGTTGCACGATCCGTCCTCTGAGTTCAGCGATGAGAATGTGTATATATTACATGAATATTTTGACCTCGTACTCACTGATATTAAAATCACCAAGGTTATAGACCGATCAAACTGTGTGCATAGCATGGGAAACATGCATCAGCGTGCGTGTTCTTGTGTTAAACAACATTTTCGTTGTTTGCTGGATTACAAAGCCGTTCCGTTTACCATAAGGAAGCTGAATTTGGTCTTAATCATCGTGGTGAGGGCTTGTTGTATATAAAAAGCTTTACAACCATGCAAAAATATCGATTGGAAAAAATCTTGAGGGTGCACTATTTCAAATGTGCCAGTGGCGCTTTACATGTAATCAATGGAGATTCGTATCATTGAATACTGCTGTTTCCTCCTTTTCTGATCAGTTTTTCAATTGGGAGAATTCTACACATTATCCTTCACTTCTTAAAGAGAACATGAGGAGATTTCCAGAAAGAAGCGCCCCCAATTTTTTTCCGACTAGGTTTTTCACATATTTGGAATGCTTACCAATGTAATTAAATCACACCTGAAGGAATAAGCCGAATACACGTCTTTATACGAAGTCAAAGCCGGTTTCCTAGGGGAACGATTACGATAGCAGCAAGTTCAAAACAGTTTGCGGTTTTCTTTTGCACGTGTTTGGCCAATAAAACCTTCGAAACATTCTCGGTAGGTGGTATACAACGATCCGGTGAAATTGAGAGAATTCATATCTAAAAAAATTTCCTGTCACTTTAAGCTATTCTTTACAAATTCAAATATTTTGACTCTGTCAGATGAATCACTGATTGGTCTGTACCTGAACATACCTTTATGGTTTTTATGGTATTAAACCATTTTGAACTGAAGGATGTCTTTGTTGGTTTGTCCAGTGTATTTTCAGGGTTAAAAAATCAACAAAATGTCCATTTCCAAAGCAAAATAAACTAACAAATCTAAATACAAGCTACACAAAAAGCATTTAATATTGTGAACGTTTGTATTTGCCGAGGGGGGAATTTGGGGCAGACGTATAAAACAACACAACTGGACACGAATCTCGTGGTTCTCTCTCTATATATAAATAACTGTTTTATTCCATCTGTTCTCTTATGGGTGAGTACTTTATGCAGGGCCTTTCTACTTGCGCCTTGTTATTAGGGATTCTAGTATGTTTTAACGGTTTTTCAGCATGGAACCCAAGCCGGTTCCGTTGCAGATGTAACCTCCTCCTAAGCGCTATCTGCCCACCGCAAAGATAGGGCTTAGGATAGGACACGAAGATATGCCCGTGCTACACCGCAATATGGGCTCCAGCGGTATACAGGATATACGAGGGACAGAGATTAAAAGAGGGTTAGCGGTACTCCTATCCCTTAGGATAGGAACATCGGAGGTTTCTGCCAAAGCAGGGAGACAAGTGCACCCTTGCAAAATATAGGGCTAAAATATAGGCCAAAAAACAAGGAATAGTTTAGGGATTTATATAGGATAAATAAGAAAATTATTAGGGAAAATATAGGAATTTTAGTATTTACTGGAATGTGGCCTGGGGGGCACATTTCCATTGTATATTCACAGCAATTAATACATTAGAAAGATATGTGCAAACATTGAGCTATTTGGCTGTATTGAGGGGGGGGGTGGGGGGGCTATATTACATGTAGATAATATTCCCCTGTTGTGGGTATAATAATGAGGGGGAAAGACTTCTGACGTGCACATCCCTGTTGAATTTGTTTTAGGAATGGGTTACCTCGCAGGTAAAATTTCAAGTATGGACTCTTATATTCAATATTGAAGTTTTTTGACATGATTTTGATGTTGCGACCCCCATCACCTTAGCGTCAAAGAGGTGTTGGGTCTGGAAAAAGGTGACATAAAGTTTTCTGCAAGTTTCTTAAAAATTGTACCCGTGCCTTCCTGCTTCTTCTGGCAACACAAATAGTTGTGTATTTAGACAGTGGTTATAGCATATGCTTGTGCCCTCACTTATCTACACTGTTATGTAACAGAACTATGCAATATCAGCAACTTTGAATACATTGTAAACCAATGTATCATTAACAAGGGAGTTGCATTTGAACAGTTTTCTCTCAAAAACATGGTCAAGGTCACATGGGTCATTAAAGGACAATCTGTGTTACACCCCAAGTAATTAGCCAGTGTTCTTTTGAGCAAATTTGTTGGCATTTATAATTTTAATAAAAAAGGGATCAAGGGTAAATGTGGAGTCATTAAAGGTCAATACACACTGTATAATCTTGAGCCAGTGGTCGTTGAGCATGATGAACATAATACATGTACACTCATTGCTAAGGAATGGCATTTGGACATTAAAAAATAGGGTCAAAGCTCACATCAGGATCATTAGAGGTCTATCTGTGTCCAACCTGAATGAGGGTTGGGCTGGTTATTTTTTTAGCAAGTGCACCAGAAAAATGACATGTAAAGACCAGTTCACAGCAATGTTTGTAAACATGTTAGGGCATGGTATCTTGAAATAGTCGGCCTGACTTTACACACTGGGCAATTGTATATGTTAGAGTGTGAATACTAGGGGGCCATAAGATTCGCAGGGCACAAAAGTAACTGGTCTATAGTTTTAACACATTAGTTCAAAGGTCAATAGGGGTCTTAGAAATCAACCTGTGTACACAACTCGTGAATCTTCGGACAGTGATTATTTTCACAAAGTATAGTAATCAGTATAAGAGTGAAAACACGAGTTGACAGATATTTTATATAGCAATCAAAGGGAGGAATAAGAGTGGAAAAACACAAATAAATTTCACAGATGTGACCTTGACATTGCTTTGACATGCATCTCATACCAACTGTTGTGTTAGCCAATCTGGTCTTTTGGTGCAAAGACGTTGTCATTTCCCTCAAACTGCCTCAAACAATCTTGAAATGGCCAAGATCTCTGGAGCTTGTTACCTGAGCCCCCCCCCCAAAGAAAAAAATCTTGAAAAAAAGATACATTTGTAAGGAAAATTCCTTAGAAATGGCTACCTTTTCTACCAAATCGATAGTCCGAATGGGTAAGGGGTTTCAAGTCCAGTGCAACACCCCTCAACAAAACCAAATTCTGAGTAGCCCCCCTCCCATGGAGAAACAGAACAGGCAATTTCCTTCAAGATTTGGGTAGACTTCTGTATGTAGCATCTATTTGTAAAGAATATTATAGCAGTGGTCTATGATTTCTAACAAAAGTATTTTCTGGTTGTACTCCTAACAAAAAAAGCATTATGCCTCAAAAACAAAGTCATCAAAAAATTCAGAAAGTCCTAAAATTGACAAAGGGACTGAAAGTCGCCTCTTTCTACAGTACAACCATGCTAATTAAGATTGGAGATACCAAATTTTGTAGAGTGGTTGTTTAAAAGCTCCTGTGTAATGAACATTTAGACTCTGAAAGGCGATACTTTGATCAATTCTGCGAAAAACCAGGCAAAAACATCAATCTTTAATTTCTATGAGCTGAACAAAAATATAGGAAATATAGGAATTTTGGAAGTTTATAGGGATTATAGGGACGAGTGGTAAAAAATATAGGAAATATAGGAATTATAGGGCCACTGGGGGAGCCCTGCCAAAGTCGCTATGCACTGGGCCACGGGCCCACCAACTCCCCATAATGAGATTCGAGTATTAAATACCCATTTTGAAACAGTGAAGTCACGGAGGTTTAAGATGGTGAATGAATCAGGAGTTTTAGACTTCGTGAAGTTAATACCAGATCCCGTGGACATCACATGTTGCTGATTTAGCAAAACTAAAGTCGGGTCGGCCTCCTGCTACCGACGCACAAGGTACTCACCAGTACGGGTCATTGGCCGGAGCCAAGGACGCACCGAAGTCAAGCAGCAGGACTTGTAAGAACCTACTACACACACTTGTAATTAGATTCATAAGTATCACTATCTTCTAGTTGTATTTATGAGGGCATTACAACATGTTCAGTGTAAATTGATAAAAGATTTTTGACATCTGTAATCCACAATTTTTCTCTGAACAAGTGTATAGTCTTGTTCCCATTTCTAATTCAATAATACATGGCTTGCCCCACATCTGCAAAATTAGTCTGATTTTAAAGCTGAAATTTTTAAATTTATAATCTTATGTATAACCAATAACAATTCCTGGGATATTATACAGAAAGATGGCCACCATCATTCATTCTTATTCAGTGGGCGTGTTTATACTGTTAACAAGAAATTGATTGGTTTAGAGCAAAGCTCCGGCCCATCCATTACTGGGCAATAGATGGAAAGTGCGTGCAGCAATTAAGGGGGTTAGTCGAATATATGCCACGCGCCAAATGGCGCGTTTATACTGCGTCATCATTTCGCGTTAGTACGCAATGCAATTTACGCAGCGCCGTGAGTCACCGCGCGTGACTTTGTTCCTCTTGGATTGAAACATTGTTCAAAAAGGGGTGCAATTATTAAATGAATAAAAGCAAAGGGGGGGGAAAATGATGTTGATACTTTGACAAATAAATTATGTCGAATAAAAGCAAAAAATTACACAATTCTAAATAAGAAGGAGAATAAAAGATGAGATTTTTTGTTTTGCCATCTTAGATGGGTCATAATGGATGGGCATCCAATATTTTATCGTAGTGGATTCCGGCTGCGCCGGCATACACACTCAAAATGAGACAATCCATTTATGGACAACTCTAAGATGGCCAAAACAAAAAATATAATCTTTTATTTCTCTCAATTATGGCAACCTTACCAAATGAGTTGTTAAAAGGACAATGGCACATGAAAAATTGTGCGCCCTCAGATTTTTAACTGATATTTTGATGTTGAATTATTACATTACCATCACCTGAAATTTAGAGGGCAAGGTGGCCGAGTGGTCTAAGGCGCTTGAAAACCGTGGCAGGTTATAACATCGCCGAGCGGCCCTGGTTCGAGCCCTGTGAAGAATCCGGTTTGGTTCATACTCAAATAGTTCCTACAAGGTCGAACTTATTGATTAATGCACTCCGAGTCATAATCAGCAGCCTACGGAAATGGCGTTTAACACAAGAGAACAAGAGTTGATTCCCACCCTGTTTGACAAGTCTGTGACCTTGTGGTTTTAATATCAATGAGTACAAGTCTAGGATATCATTTAATAGACGAATTTTGTTGATTTTAAAGTTGCAGCAAACTAAAGTTAGCCTGGATGTCTTGGGCCTTTTATAATGCGTTGTAAACTATATCTGTATCTTCCAGGGCCTCGACTATTATTTGCAAAACAAAACGAAGGAAATTCATATTGTGAAAATGTGCCGTGCCGCTTTAAGATAGATTACAGCAATACCAGACTGCTAACCACAAACCGTAATTTGACGATTTGATGTGAGCTGATTATATTAGTATTACCATGGCCCATTTACGACCTCGTCCTCGTTTATTACTCATTATAAATATTTTAAAATAACCCTTACACAACAATGACGCTAATTCTTCAACTCAAATGGTTTTGAGATAAGAAAATATTGCTTGATAACATATAAAAAATTAGGATTTTTCTTTAAGATTTTGGGTTTATGTGTTAAAAGTCTAAATTTGGAATTTCTTGGCTGGCACTGCCTGGCTATTCTATTAAATATCTGCAACCCCTCTCTGTGGAATGTTCAGGTAAAGTCGTCCATGGGGAGTATGCAGTGGCGTAACGGGGCCTGCAAAGGGGGCAAATTTCCAGTCTTGGGGGGGGGGGTCAAAAGGCCAATTTTTCCTGATCAGAGGGCTAAAAAACGGCTGATTTAGCATGATTTTTGCAATTTTTTTCCCAGCCAACCTGCCCCCCCCGCCTGTTACCCCAGTATGGATTTTAAATGGAATAACCCATTGGTTACCTATGGAATAACCCAAGTGAGTATTCTACAGAGGGAGTATGGATTTCATATGGAATAGCCTATTGGATAACATAAATTTAAAATACACACCCTCCCTCTGTGGAAATTTCAGGTAAAGTCTTCCATGGGCAGTTATGGCTTTTAAATGAAAGGGCCATATGGGTTGAACTTCAATTTGTTCTACACTTCATCTATGGAATAAACCAAGAGAGTATTCTACGGGGGGAGTATGGTAGGATTTCATATGGAATAGCTATTGGATCACATGCTTTGATACACCACCCACCCTATGTAAAGTCTACATGGGGAGTAGTATGTTTTTAAAGGGAATAGCCCAATGGGTAAACTTTCATTTGAAACCAAACTTCATCTATGGAATAACCCAAGTAAGTATTCTACAGTGGGAGTCTGGATTGGCATAGGGAATAGCCTATGGGATCACATAACTGATACACACCACCCTTGAATGGAAGATCAGGTGAAAGCCTTCCATGGGGAGGTACAGATGTTAAATGGAAGAGCCCATTGGGTAACTTCATGTTCACACATCATCTATGGAAAAAACCCAAGAAGGATTCTACATGGGGGGTAGGATGTCATATGGAAGTAACCTATTGGATTCAACTTCATTTGATACACACACTCCCTCTGTGTAAATCTGACAAAACATCTTCCAAGTGGAGGGATGGATTTTTAAACAGAACAGGACCATTTTTACAGTCACAAATTGATCATTCAGCGAAAGAATCCAGGCATGGAATGAACTTTCGGGGGAAAAAATGAAAAAAAACGGTGAAATCCAGCAATAAAAAAAAAGTGCCCAAATAGGGCTGAAAATAAATGAAAACGTGTAAATTTGGGCCAAAAATAAAAAAAAAAACCTGAATTCAGTTTTTAAACTGAAGATTCTCATGCCTGTAAGATATGAAACCACAAATATGATTTAAACTGCATCACATTCGCATTCAACAAATATTTCGATATTTCCTGTACCAAGAGAGAGAGAGAGAAAGATTTTGAAAATCTGATGCAATTTCAGTTTAATCAGATAAAGTGCAGTGTGCCTGGTTAATTTATACCTCAGTATTCAAAGCGCATGCAAACACCGATTACCATGGTTACATGTATCGTTGAAAAAGTGCAATGTCACAAAAATCAACAATCTTACAAATTTAGCAACAAAATTGATCAATTTTGTAGGAACATACCTTTTTTCCCAATTTGTCCAAATACGCAAGGAGATCTTAATCTTCCGAGTGAATAGGCAGAGCAATTCTAACATGTCTGAATAAAACCATGTCTGATTAAAGTCTCCACGGCAAAACCTAGGAAAACATCTTGAAAATCACTTTGTGCCACTGCACTAAACATTGAAAAAAAAAAAAAAAAAAAAATCACTTATTTTGATCCACACACTCCCTCTGTGTAAATTTGACAAAACATCTTCCAAGTGGAGGGATGGATTTTTAAACAGAATAGACCATTTTTAGTCACAAATTGATCATCAGCGAAGAATCCAGGTATGAGAATGAACTTTCGGGGGGGAAAATGAAAAACGTGTGAAATCCAGCAAAAGTGCCCAAATAGGGCTGAAAATAAATGAAAACGTGTAAATTTGGGCCAAAATAAAAAAAAAAACCTGAATTCAGTTTTTAAACTGAAGATTCTCATGCCTGTAAGATATGAAACCACAAATATGATTTAAACTGCATCACATTCGCATTCAACAAATATTTCGATATTTCCTGTACCAAGAGAGAGAGAGAGAAAGATTTTGAAAATCTGATGCAATTTCAGTTTAATCAGATAAAGTGCAGTGTGCCTGGTTAATTTATACCTCAGTATTCAAAGCGCATGCAAACACCGATTACCATGGTTACATGTATCGTTGAAAAGTGCAATGTCACAAAAATCAACAATCTTACAAATTTAGCAACAAAATTGATCAATTTTGTAGGAACATACCTTTTTTCCCAATTTGTCCAAATACGCAAGGAGATCTTAATCTTCCGAGTGAATAGGCAGAGCAATTCTAACATGTCTGAATAAAACCATGTCTGATTAAAGTCTCCACGGCAAAACCTAGGAAAACATCTTGAAAATCACTTTGTGCCACTGCACTAAACATTGAGTCATATACACTTCTACTAAATGATATCCTTATTACTTTGTTCTGGATGTAATGATGAAGTGCGTGATAAGAATTTGACTTCTTTCTTTCATTACAAGAATTAGCGGTGTAAGCGCACTTTTTTTAAAGAGCAGTTTCAGTCTGGAAATAGGGCAGTCTCTCATTTCATATTTGCTGCGATTTTGTAGATTTTTACTTCCAATTAGTGCAGAATATTACAAAGCCATTAGCTTCTGAGATTTTGGGTATGTTTAGTTGTTTTTACAGGGTTCCTTTTATTTGCTTCACTTTGTCATTTCATGATGTAATTATGGCCCATCAGTTTTTTTTATGTCACTTCATTTCAATTCCAAACTCAGCAACATTTTTTATCATGACAAAAGCACTAGTATTTGTGCAACAAGCGATTCTTGAACCACTATTGTGGCCTGCTTTTTATGATCCACCTTTCCTTCACTCCCTGCACAAGTTGACCTCTAATGACCTTTGACCTTGGCATGTGACCTTTAACCATACCATGACATGAAAGTGTCTATGGTAAGTGCTCTTGAAAGTATTTTCCCACGATGCAGTCTGTGTCACAGATTGCAAAAAAAAATAACTAGCATTGAGTAACAATATCATATTAAAGGGGCATTTCGTGATCCACAGCCTCGTCCCCCGACCTACCTCATAAAAGTTGAGATTTTTATATCATCTGAACAGTTAACATTAGTAGTCTATGTGTACCAAATCTTGCACGCAATGTCAGTCGCATCTGGAAGAAATTTGCAATTTTGCAAATTTGCTCATAACACAAAACCACAGGGTCGGGATCATCTTAAAAGTTGTGAATAGGCTTTTCTCAAGGATATCTGGTGAAAAATGAGTTAAACAGAAGCTACTGCAATCACAAAATGCACCTTTAATATCATATTGGCATGCCTAGTGATAATCGGAAATGCAACTGAAACCCTTGATAAAGCAGCATTTTGTGTGAACATGCATCAAATAGTCCCAATATTACATTTTTCAAATAACACCCTTGCCATGCAATGAGTATACAAAGCACACAAAATTTTGAACTTGAACACAGATATACCATATTAAAAAATTACTCTTTTTTGACAGGTGGAAAAAGTTTTATAAACCTTAATTGCTAATTGCTTAATATACAAATACAGCAAGTAAACTTGTGAGATCCCCTAGCAAGATGGCAGTTTGGCTTCAAATGACCTTTGACCTTGGTCCATGACCTTTGACATCATGCATATATGAAGGCACCCCTATTACACCTTAACCTCAAGTCTGGTTTAAATCAGACTTCAACTTTTCAAAGAAGACCTGAAAGTGAAAACCTAACCAAACATGACAGTATGGAACATGACCTCAGATGACCTTTGACCTTGGTCCATGGCCTTTGACATCATCCAAAAATGAAGGAACCCTATTGCACCTTAACCAAGTCTGATTTAAATCTGATTTCAACTTTTTTAAAGACCTGAAAAACCGTTGAAACCTAACCCAGGGGTCTCAATTTAGCTGAAGGGCCAGAGAATGCCAAACATGTTTGAATGTTCCCTATTTAAGGGCCAAATACATGTGAAATTCTTATGTTTCCCTTTATATTTTAGAGCAAGTCGTGGGTCAAAAAACAATGCTTACCAGGCCAGATTTGGCCCGCCAGCCACCTATTGAGAACACGACCTAACAAAATTGTAACACACACACATACATACACATACAACATGACCTCAGATGATCGTTGACCTTGGTCTATGACCTTTGACATCATGTTTATACGAAGGAACCCCTACTGCACCATAACTAGGCTAGTCACTATGGGCAATTCCCAAAAGTTTCATGCTTCAAAAAATATTCTAAAAAGGATTATTACATCTGGTAAACAACATAATACTGCAAAAATTGTGGTCTTACTGAAACAAAAATATTTTACTGCAAAAATTAAGTTATTTTGGTGCTTTACCATCTAGTGTTTTTTCCCACACATATGGCTACACCATGACTACACACCAGTCAGGAAGGCCTACTTATGTCCTCCCCCGATGCTAAGAATAAATCTTGTGTCATTTTGTCCTTCGGGCATTTACTATTTAAAGCAAAATGCATGATTTTGACACATTTCATACGAGCAGTTGAACTTACAAAAGAAGATAAGGTTTACTTTAATTTAAACCGACCTTTTTTGATGTTGTTACAGGTTTCAATGTGAGCAATTGAGGATGAGTGTAAACACTGCTTGGTTAGGAGGGGTCATTATTTTGCTATTTGCTAAGGGGTGGATGGAGGATTTAAGAAGGTGGAGGATTTGAGAGGTGATTTAACAAATTGTTTGTGAGCGAGGAGGGATATGAAAATATTTATCAAAAAGAGAGGGGAAATGTGAACTTTTAAACAAAGAAATTCATATAATACAAAATTTTCAAAATGAAGCAAAGGGAATGGAAAAAGTTGAAATTT
The DNA here is from genome assembly GCA_023653785.1 of Ophioderma brevispina. Lineage (NCBI taxonomy): Eukaryota > Metazoa > Echinodermata > Ophiuroidea > Amphilepidida > Ophiodermatidae > Ophioderma > Ophioderma brevispina. The sequence continues at coordinate 21,099 of JAMKCH010001938.1, forward strand.
TGGACCTTTTGTATAAAAAAATAAAAAAAAAATTGTGGAATTTGTGGGGTACAACTGCACCCTTCCCCCCCCCCCTCCCACCAGCATATGGGCATGCTTGTGCCAACAATTCAGATCTAAACCTTTCATATACTTGTGAGAGAGAAGGCGGCAGAGCACCAAAATGCCCACTTTAAGTACTTCTTAAAGGCACATAAGTGATTTGCTAAATCAGAAAATTGAAAAATCATCAAAAATCAGAGTTTTGCATGTCTTGTTAAAAGGACAGGTACCCTAAAATACCTGCAACATGATAAGGCCAGAAGCAAGCTAGTGTAAGATAACAACATCGATCAATTTTAGTCATTAGTGTCCGACCGGACACTTCCTATAACACGTAATTGAAGGGAGGAGTCATATCTTTGAACACTGCCGTTTCTCCTTTTCTGTCGACTTCTTATTTGTAAACAGTATCCTTAGAGGATTAGGACAGAAGATAATTTCACTTTTTAAGCTATTTCTGCAAATTTAAAATATTTGTATAATCCGGATGAATCACTGATAGTGTCTTTTAACTGTCTTAAATTCAAATAAAAAAGCATTCAACTGAAATGAATCTATGGATGTTAATAATGTAACTGTAGTTGTTAAAGTAGTACTTCAGCTTGAGTTTGGGGAGTAATTGAGACAAAGCCAACACTCTCTGAAAGATTATTAAATATATTACAACTATAAGTCAAATTAGACCTCTCTTTCTGCACCTAATTATAATAATTACCCCGATTTATAACCAAATTTTCACACAAAAGTGGGTTAAAAATTCTCAAATCAACCTGCTCTGACATTTCACAAAATTTTATGAAAATTTTAGGCAAATTTGGTGAAATTCTATCTAAATGTATAAAATTCAGCTCTCAGTCATGAATATGGGTTTCAGTCTTTAACAAGAAAACAATAAAAAAAAAATTGTCATAATTTGGGCCGAATCTGACACATGAAAGCACGTCCCTATCCCATACCCCTAGGCTGTACATGTATGGAGACAGATTTAATTACATTTTTCTGGAGCAATTATTAACAATATACATTTCTTAGTCTAGAAATTACATTTGCCTATGTATATACCCGTAAGAAGTGGAACAGGTCAACATTTGATTGTTTTTTTATTAATTGATTAATTGTTGTGTTAACTATATTGGTACTTAGAGAAAGGTATAGCATATACTTGTGAACAACAATAACCGTAGTTGATTTGTCTCAGTTTACAGTGCAGGCTTCACTATGATCTCAATTCAATTGGCACAGTTCAGAAGTTTTCATTCACCAATGTATTTAGAAAATACACCCCCTGGTTTTGGGGTATGATATATGATACCCAGATCACACAAGGTCAGTTCATGTCAATGTACGTACAAGTACAACCCACTGAACTGTGTCCTTGGTGGATGAGCATAATTCATATGCTTTGTGCCCTAACTTGCTGTAGACAATGGACCAAAACTGGGGAGAAAATATTCAATTTAGAATCCAGCTTTGACTATTTTGGTATTTACAATGTTGTGAATAAATGGGGTTAAATATTATGAGATAGTTAATTTGCCTATTGGCAACAATTGTGAGTGAATTTGAAAGCCAAAATTTGCTTTGAACTTGTCCTTTAGTATAGGCTTACTGTCTAAATGTAATCGAATGGAAATAGTAGGGGAAAGAGTGAAAGAGTAGAATGGAGGACAATACTTTTTGAGTGGTAAAAATTAACTCTAAATGAGCGTGAAAGTGAATTATTCACTCTGAAAAAATGTGGAATATTGTCATAAAAACCCAACTTTCACTCTTTTCAGAGTGTGTTTCTACTAAATGTGTGTAGTCCCTTATTTAACTCCTTGAACTTTCACTCTTTTCAGAGTGTGTTTCTACTAAATGTGTGTAGTCCCTTATTTAACTCCTTGGACTTTCACTCTTTTCAGAGTGTGTTTCTACTAAATGTGTGTAGTCCCTTATTTAACTCCTTGAACTTTCACTCTTTTCAGAGTGTGTTTCTACTAAATGTGTGTAGTCCCTTATTTAACTCCTTGAACTTTCACTCTTTTCAGAGTGTGTTTCTACTAAATGTGTGTAGTCCCTTATTTAACTCCTTGAATACCGTGTTGTTCCTAATAAACGTCCCTGCTCTAACAAACGCCCCCTACAATTTTTGGATAAAACAATTCAAGAAAATGAGTTAAGCTTACCTAAATCGCATGATTTAATGGCCAGGAATGTCGTAATAAATCCGTATCATAAAAGCTGTTGTCATCAATGCTTTCTACAAAGTACAAAGTGCTGTTCGTGGATTTCATGTGTATAACGACATCTGGACCCCCAGTAATCGTAAACTATGTAAGGTGATTTTTGCGGGGAGGTTTGACTTTCCATTTTGACTGTAATAAACGCCCCCTTTCGAAAAATGCACCGCGCCCGGGGCATTTATAAGGAACAATACGTTAGCTTTGAATGAGTGGAAATTCACTCTTTTACACTTAGAGAGTAAATATTCTATTTAGTAATAGAAAACACACACACATACACATGTACAATGCTTGAAATGTTCCTGAGTTCATTAGCCTTGCTCTCACCACTCAATCTATCGACCTCGAGATTATTTTTAATCGTTTATCTAGCAATCTACATATTTATTGAGGCATTTATTTTGTTACTCAAATTATGTAAGATTAAATCCTTGCAATGGCAGTTCCAAAACTTTAATTTTCTTTCTGGATGTAAAATAAAAATTTGAGGGGGGATAATGAAATTGGTGCTAAATTTTTAAAGTGTGGTATTTTGATTTTCCCCATATTGGGAGTGCCCATATGTTTTGATGGGGATAGTAAAATTCCATCCCCATCAACACGTTTAAGAAGAAAAAATCCTCTTTGCATAATGCATAATACAAACAGCATGAAGATTAATGCTATACTTCATTGCTTCCTAACCATTCTCAATTACCAAGAACAGTTTGTACATGCAGTGTATTTCATGTTATTTTGGGTTAAGGTGGCTGTTAAGTCAGGAATTCAAAGGAACTGTTTTTTTGCGGTATCTTCTTAATTATTGTTCCAACATATATAAAAGTATACATATTTGAGAAGGAAATGACTCAAGGAATCCAAATATGATATACATATTTTTTGAGATAACAAATGGTGATTTTCACTCATTTTTTTGGTTCCCTATAAAAAAATATAGAAATGTTATAAAAATGTGCCTTGTTCGTTTTTGTATTCCAGAGTCTTAGTTCTAGGGTCGGTATTTCCCCTTTTTTCAAATTCTGCACTATTTATCAAATTATTGCCCAAAAAGGCCGAAATCCGCTTGTTTCAATTTGAAACAATGCCAAGATTGTTCAAAGGTTGACATAAATCACGATTTTTAACCAAAAATGACAAACTAAAAAATACTGACCCTAGATTTTGATATGCTCTATACGATGCATTTCATTTCTTACCTGTTGCTGATATGGATTTCGAGTAACTGGGAACCAAAAATAACGAATTATCGCCGAAAGTGAACACAGAGAAAATCGCCATTTTGTCCAAATATTGTCCCATATCGCTAAAAAATACAGCCTTATTCCAAAACACAAGCGTTTCATCTCTTATTCTTCACACTGCTTCTGCACCAGGTCATATTACTTCATCTGGATACTTATGATCAAAATTCAACAATTTATGAGGCTCAAATCGTGAAATTATAATCCCATTCTGTTTGCAAAAGCATCTCACGTGGGCAACCATTTTACAATTGCATACAAGTTTCCATGGGTATGCGTCACAGAATCGATGCATCAAGGCGTTTCTGATGCGCTCATTACTTCGCGCCCCGGCTTTGCGCGCGCCGAATAGCACAGACGCGTATTGCGTAATACACGAGATTACCCGCCCTTTTGCAGTTCAGCCCATGTGATTGTTTTTGGTCAAAAATGCGTAACATAGTAAAAGTAAAATGAACAAAATATGAGGAAAAAATAAATATATATAGATTTTGTTAAAATATATGGAAAGAAATGCCATTAAACATGAAAAAAACTAAAAACTGACCATTTGGCTAAGTTCCTGACTTAACGGCCGCCTTAAAGTTTTTATGTGTGGGTGTCTTTTATTGTTACATATGTAGTATGTAGTAGTCCTTAAAGGTCCATGGACATGCTTTAAACATACTTGTAATACCACCAAAAAATGGTTTCATTCATAGTATGTATTGGTATCATGTAAAATCTGCATGAAGCAGTAAATGAGAAACCGTATATTTGATAAAAATTGGGCATAATATCATGTGTTTTGGACAAGCTTTCAAAGGAAATTCCAAAATGAAAGTGATTATCGCGCTGGCAAGCGTGACCCAGAAGTGACGTCCGAGTAACAAATACGCGATACGCGTCATGATCGTCATCGTGGAACGGACGTGCGTGTGGCCCAGTTTTCTTGCATACGTACACAGTTGACTTCTCGTAATATGCGTCGTACGTGTTGTATCACATGGCATAATTTTTCTTGATTTGGTGCCTTAAAATTACGATAATAATGTGCTGTATTGTCGACGGGTGCACCAGCAGTGACCGTACCGACAAGGAGAATCAGAACAGAATAGCTTTATTCAAGTTCCCAGACAAAGAAACCGACAAGGAGATATATCTGGAGTGTGCGGTGCGGTTAGCCCACGTGTGAGCTTTGTTTACAACTTGTTACTCTGACGTCATTAAACGGGGTCAAATCCAACTCCAGCATCTTCATACGCGTTCGCGAAAACAGGAGAAGGCCCTGTCAGTTTGGGTATATTTATCCTTGAAATTTAACACTTTCCCGGTGTTCATTTTAAAAATCTGTGTTGCGATATGATCAGGATACTGTTAAGGTACGAAACTGTAAGAAATTAAGAAATGTCTACTCAGCCGTGTCCATGGACCTTTAAACCATACTGATTGGAAAATTTGGTTTTAACCTAACCTTGATTTATTGTTAAGAACAACAATATGTGTAATTTTAGACTCGGCCATGTTTTAAATACTCATTAAGACCAGGGATACTATTTTGTGTGTGTAAGAACCCAGTCTATTCTTCTACTTAAAAAAACAATAACATCACCATCGTCTATTTCTTGTTTAAGACCGGGGGGAGGGGGGGCTGCGTTGGGGGAGTCCACTTTTTGCTGATTTTTTGCACAAGAAAGTCCACATTTAAGTAATGAGATGTTCAAAGAAGTCCAAAAAAGGACCATTTTAAGGGGTTAGGTGTCCATTTGTACCCAAAAAAGTTCCACTTTTTTGAAGTTTTGCACCCCCCCAAAAAAAATCCTGCGTACTAGCCCTGAAGACCAACAATCTCTAGATAAACTCATATGTTGATTAAAATTTATAAATTTGAGAAAATCTTACCAAGCAAGGTTTACTCCACTTTGTCTAGAATAAGATTTTACTCAATATTTCTAAAGCGTAAAAATAATGCCTCCATTCTCTAATTTAATTGAGGTTCAAGTAAAATGTTGGAATTAAGAATATTTAGTAACAACAAAGCTTTGAAACCCCGGGTTTGAAACTCCTCCCCAAAAAATGATTTCCTGAAATTTCATGCACAATGAACATTTAATGAAGCAACACAAAAAAACTTTGCCATTCACTTTCTTTTTTTTCTTCAGTTCTATCATTGACAAAAAACATAACACCACAACCATCATCAATTATTTCTATTTCCTATAACATAACACCACTTACGTGTAGAACCTAACCACTGACCAATGGATCACTGTCCCCACGTGCCTGTGACATGTCTCCATTTGACAATGCTAGATCACAACAATGTATCACTTCACACTTTTACTAAAAGACAAGATTAATTTCTTGAAGGCTGAGACATTTGTAACAGGTTTGTCAGACACAGGGGAAACAGAAGCGGATCTACGAGGAAGCGGGCGATGGCTATCAAAGAGGATTGTAGAAATGTAGCATCCTTAAGGTCTATTGAATTAACTAATTTTATGCCTTAAAGGGATAACCAGCAATGATGTGAGAGGATTTAAAAAATGTGAATTAATCCAATCAAATTTAACTACTTTAACATAGGGAAAAAAGTTAGCAAATATTTTTTTAAAAATACATCGGTCCTCGGACAGCATATGTCGCCTGCCGTCGCGGTTTGTAATGATCAGTCTCATATGACCTTGGCATGTGACCTTTGACCGCATCAACAAATGATGGATCTAATATTGCACCTATGACTCAAGTTTGGTTCCAATTGAACTTCAACTTTTCAATTGAGGTCAATTTTACATTTTCAGCCTATCTTACAACTTGACCTCACATGGCCTTTGACCTTGGTATGTGACCTTTGACCTTGTCAGCAAATGAGGGATCCCATGTTGCATCTATGACTCAAGTTTGGTTTAAATCTATCAAAGTATGCAGATATTACAGGCAAATGTTAGCCATTTTCACATCAACAACAGACATAAACAACAACAGAGGACAAAGTGATCCCTATGTGTCTTCCTGCCTTAAGACAGGCGACATGCGACACAAAAATTACATATTTGATAAATTTGTCATGCCGTATCATGCAAATAAAATGGGTGATTGTGAAACACAACCGTACAAAATAAAGAAAGATCAATAATGTCGTGTGTTGTGGTCAATGGGACAAGATGTAATGCCACAATATCTGCATCAAATCTGGAAAAGGCTTTTTTTTAATTTCAAGTCAGAATTTTTATATACACCCATGAAAATTCCAGAATCATATAAAATGTACTATTTCATTGTAAATACACAGATTTCAAGCCAACCACTTGCAGATAATATTAGTACATCCATGCCAGTAACCATGGTAACATAGATACCACTGCAAGCATTCTAAAGATTTTTTGATGTCTCTGATTAGCAATCGCTGCTTATCCCTCTTGTCTCGACTAATGCAAGGTGATATTGTCTTCAAAATATGTTGTAATATATGAAATCCTCACATCAAGTTACAGGGTTATGCTACCGTCTACCTCATACATGAAATCCATGAGTATACACTGCAAAAAGCATACATATGGCCTCATGTTCTATCACCTTGCTACATTAGAAGTTCATTGACAATAGTCCATGTCTCTACCTCTGTGCAGTGATGTCATAGCATTTATGCCCATGTCAAGAAATGCCGTCTTTGTTTGCGCGCGTAAAAGCACCGTTGCTTCAAGTCAGCGCGAGCGCTTTACTCTTGCAACCATCAAATCTCACGCTGACGTCACTGCACAGAGGTAGCGACACGGGCTATAATCAGTTTACTCTATAGGGTGGATTAATGATTTTTTTTTCCAAAATATGCAAATTAGCTCATTAATATTCATAACCTGTCCAAAAAGTATACAGCATATAACCTCATTATGTTCTATCACTGTGCCTCATTAGAAATTCATTGAGTAATTGGTTTAGAGTGGATTAATGAATTTTGTTGGCCATCCAGACAGGCAGCCATCCATCCATCCATCTGCATCATCACAAAGGCCCTCCACAACATGGTTATCATGGTTGCAGGGGCTAAAAAGGCAAGTATTGTCTGAATACAAATGCAAAATGATTAATCAACAGACTACCAACAAACAAGAATATTTATTTAAAGGCCACCTTCAGGCATTTCCATTAGGTGACCCATCGGACCCACTTATAAATTTGAAGTTAACAGAATAAACCGCACTCTTTACTCTGTTAAGGTTTCCAAATTTGATAAGTTTGTCAGAAAGTGCTTCAGATGGGTCACCTTATGGAAACACCCGTCATCTTCCCTTGCAGAACCCAAGACCAACTTTTTCACTTTGCAACCCTATTTACTGCATCTTTAAAGGGGCACTGGCACATTTCACAAAATATGAAATTTCTTCAATTTGCTCTCAAATGATATTCTAGGCCATTGGAAGAACAGAGATATATTTTACACATAAAAATAACATACCCCAAAACAGATAGGGACATTGATATGAGGATAAAGGCATCAAGGTAATTTGTAGGCCAATTTTAAGTTTTCCATAACTTTAATCAACAAATGTGTGTATATTACATGAATATTTTTGACTCGTACTCACTGATATTAAGACCACAAAGGTTATAGACCGATCAAACAGTGTGCATAGCGTGGGAAACATGCATACGGTGTGCGTGTTCTTGTGTAAACGCCATTTTCGTCATCTGCTGAATTTAACGTTGCCAGCGACGTTAAATTATAAAACCATTCTGTTTACCCATAAGGAAGCTGATTTGGTCTTAATCATTTCGGGTGAGGGCTTTTGTATATAAAAGCCTTACAACCATGCAAAAATATCGATTTTGAAAAATCTTGAGGGCGCACTATTTTTCAAATGTGCCAGTGTCTCTTTAACTGTGTCTTCATTTGCCTTCCTAATCCCCCATTTCCTTCAATATTCGTTCCCAAACCTGGTCTCACCCAGTCAGTTTCATCCTTTCTCAGCACATGACTTCAACCCATTTCTCATCACGACTTCCCAACATCTCACAGAGTTCTATATTTGTCCTCCTCTTCTCTCTTCTAAACACACCACACATCCACAAAACCATCAACATTTCTGCTCTTTCTAACCTTTACTCATGTTCCTTATTCATCACCCTTTCACTTCCATATATCTTTGTTCTTCTCACTTGCAGTAAATACCTTTTCTTTCAGTTTCAATGACACTCCTCAATTTGTTAGAACACCACTCAGTTCCCAAAACTTATCCATGCGCTCTCTCTTGCAAATGCCACCAAATCTCAGCCACATTCTCCATTAGTAAGGCCTAAACAAAAAAATGTTTGTTCGCTGGAACGGAGGAAAAATATTAGGGTCGGCATATCAGAATTTTTTTCAAGATGAACTTCACACTGTTTTACTCTAAAATGAATACAACATGACATGCTACTATATAAAGTTTTTTTTTAAAATAACATAGCAAAGTTCTTTTATTTACTTTTTGTAGTGGTTTTGTTGTCTTGCTTTGATGTTGTTTGTCTTTGTGTTGGTAATTTTTTATTGTAAATGAAAATAGTGGGTCGGTCAGCAGATTTAAATATAACTTTGTACTCAGTCAACTGTGCACTGAATAAGCTAGAATTTTGCGTATCTCGGCTTTCGCACTCACTATATTCAATGAATATAAGCTGTGCATGGGCCGCTCCATAAAAAACTTAACATTTTAGTGACACATACACACATACATACACACGCACAACAGATTGCAAAGTGGTCCTGCATGCTGACGGCCCACAAAAAGTGGGGTCAAAATTATGACCATAAACAGGTCATTTTACATTTTTCAACAAAGTCGCCAAAATTTAGCCCATATTTAAGTTTCGGTGCATAGTTAGCTTAAAATGCGGTAAAAATGACCCTGTTGTTTTTAGAGTTATGGCAAACATTTTTTTTTTTTGCCAAACGGAAGTTTTTAACCCCTTCAATTTCACTCCATCTCCTATATAGATACAGGTAAACTGCACTCATTTACATGTTGGCATCACTTGGTATTCAAGGTAAACCTGTTACCTTAAAATTGTGAATATGTCAGTATACTCAATTTCAAGTTAGCAACTCATTATTTTAAAGTCTTATACTAAATAAATTGAGTTCTGAAAACTGAATTGCTTTAAGTTTACATAGCACAGCTTGTTGAGTTACCGTGACATAACTTTAGTTGAGTTCATGCCACTTGATGGTTAAAGTCAACAGAAGTGAAGAGATGGTCTCATTCGAATTGACTTGACAGATAGACAAAAGCCAGTGTAGTTCTTACCAGACCAGGAATTCTTAGATGAAAATGTTGTGCTGGCTATACAAAGCTGACATTTGTAGGGTGGGGTCAAATTCAAAAAAAAATAAAGTGTGACTTTTTTTACTATACTCTCTGTCATAATTCATTTTTTCTGTATCAAGACTATGCCTCGGACAGAACCATGACAGCGCGTAAAGGAAATACATAGATGCGTGTTAAATGCAGCAAATCTTACACGCGTATGTAGACACCTATTTCAGAAAAGGAATGTGACGGCAAGTATACGAAACATGTTTTCCGTTTAGTGGAAAACTGATGTTTTTTTTGGGTTGTTTTTAAAAATCTCAAATCTGCTACACTATAAAAAAAATTCTGTAAATTTAAAAAAAATATCCTGGCATCCATTCTACCAACAAAACCTTGTAAAAATTTCAGTGTACTGTAAAATGAATTTAAATCAAACAACTTAAAAACATATAATTGGTGAGTTATTACAGAGATTGTGAATGTATGGAAAATAAAAAAAATCACAGATGAATACTCTAAAAAAGTTGGCCTATCAACAAATTTTTACAGTGCATGTGCTGTAAAATTCGCAGTTTGTTGTAAAATATTTTGCATCAAACTGTAAAATATACGGTAAATTGAATGAAATCCTGTATTTTTACATGGTTTTGTTGGCAGAATGGAAATTTACAGTATTTTTTCCTGTAAATTTTAGTACTGACTCATATAATTGCAAATTCATAACAGTCTATAATAATGTTGATACTCATTAGAATTCAAATTAAATTAAAGATCCACTTTTAAATTTAGACATCATACGCCTGGAAAATTGAACATAAAATTTACAGTATTTTGCTGTATTTCCAAATTACAGTCAAATACTGTACCTTTTTTACAGTATTTCATTGTAAAATACATGGTTATTCTTTTACAGTGTATGTTGACATGAGTTTACTGAGCTTAACATTTTAAATTTTATTGAGGATTAAATTAATCTTGGTTGAGTTAACTGTTTTTTTCACATTGTAACAAAAAAACATTGTAACCGAGAAAAAAATTCCCAAAATGTTACAAGTACAGAGAACAAAAGAATTGGTTTGACAGAGTTTTATGTAATTGATTAAATTGTGCTACAATGTCAAAAAGTTATTTCAGTTCATACAATCACTCTGATTTTCTCCTCTAAATATTTAAAGCGGCACTGGCACATTTTCAGAAAATATGAAATTTCTTCAGTTTGCTTGCAAATGATAGTCCAGGCCATTGGAAGAATAGAGATATATTTTACACATAAAAATAACATATCCAAAAGCAGATAGGGACATTAATAAGAGGCTAATTTGTAGGCTAACTTGCCGTAACTTCAATCAACAAATGTATATTACACGAATATCATACTCATTGATATCAAAACAACAAAGGTCACAGACCGGTCAAACAAGGTGCATGCCGTGGGAATCAACTCTAGTGTGTGTTTTCTTGTGTTACACACCATATCTGAATTAATGTCGCCGGCGACATTAATTATAAAATTGTTCTGTTTACACATAAGCGCGCTGATTTGGGGGTGATAATTTCAGATGAGGGCTAATGTATATAAAAGCTTTACAACCATGTAAAAATATCAATTTTGAATAATCTAGAGGGCGCACTATTTTTAAAATGTTCCAGTGTCTCTTTAAGTAAACCCTAACAAATCCATACAATTCATTTAGCAGCTCTTTTTTTAGGCTATTTTTGACATTCCTGTGAATCATAGTGTTATGTTTTTTGCACTCTTGGATTCTAGAGAAAACATCTGTTCGAAAAACACAACTTTGGCATTCGATACATCATATGTAGCTAAATAACCTGTGGTTCAATTTAAAAATCAATTTGTGAATATGATTTTTTTTTCTGCATGTTGCAATACTTTGGCCAGTGTGTGTACGTTAAGTACATGTAAAAGCTCTTATGAGAATCCAAAAGTCTAATATTGGCTTCATGCTTTTTGATTTTCTTAAAGCCACATCTCAGCGAATTCTTCAAAATGTAAACAAAGAGCGCCCCCTATTTTAATCATCGAAGTCCATTTTTTAGAACTGTTGTATTGGAAATGGTTGTAGGAAAGCTATAAAACCCTTTAAGTGGCTAAGCTTAACGCACCGTATTTGCCAAGAAATGACAATTTTTCTGCTTTATTTACTGATAAAAGTCGGAATCCGACTTTTATTAGCCAACAAAACTGTCGAAAATGGCATGTTCAATACCACTTTAAATGCTTTAGTGTCTGTTTTTCACAAAGAACGGTAATATAATGTGTTGATATGACATAACACTAGCAATTTAGAGACAAAATGGGCATTTTGATTTTGGAAAAAATGACTGATAGTCGCTTTAAATCTCTCAAATATTTTTCCAAAGTCTGACACAAGAAAATTGGATTGATTTTTCACAGAAAGCTCTTTCGGAAAAAGGGAGTTCTGCTTTCCTCATGTCTATATGGTGTGAATATCTGAATGGTTTGCGAAAAGATCATTCAAATACCGGAGAAGGTAATTTGTTTGTATACTTATACATGAATGTGTCGGGTGCTAATTTATACATGTCACAGACACTCAATACATGAATGAGCAGGAAATGGTGTCGGTTGTGTAGTGACTATTATATGCAATGCTCTCCTCTGCGTTTTAAATAATTTGTTGATGTAAGTTGATCATGCATTTTCTCATGCCAAAAAGGCAGAGTTCAAATATGAGAAAATAGAAGAATGGCATACACAATTCTCTAGTATGAAGTTAAATAGATGATACGATCATTCCTGGTAATGGTTTAAATGGACACAATGGCATGAAAAAATATTCAGACATAATGAAATGGACCCTTACTGAAATCACTACCACAATTTGAGTGTTTACATTTTGTAAATAAGGGAAAAGTACCTACTGTCTGTTCAATTAACTTAGATGTACAGTTTTTATTAATTATTTTAAAAAATATGCACGTTCCAAATAAATCACAAAAAGAAAGTTGTTGGGCATCTTTGGACCTAAGACATTTTTTACATGGCAAAAGGAATGGGACATTTTAAACCTTCAAATCTATTAAATTTTGGGTATTTTCACCCTCATTTTGAAAATGAGCCAATAAAGGTTTGGTACCATTAGTAATTATGTTTTGTGGAAGGTTCCATTGTAGGTAGCAAAAGTTGTCGTCGGAGAAGATGATTCACGATCAATAGGCCTATTGTCCGCCACCTTGACTGGTATGAAATGAATAATGCCAACTTTGTTCAACAGGATCAAATACAAGCTGTTGTTATTTGCAGTGAATTTTTGCAAATACTAAATTTTTGCCAAAGTTCCACACAGCATTAACTTGAATGGACGGCATGTGATTCTTGTGTTCGTAACCAATTGAATACAACAGGCAGGACCTCTATTAAAAGTTTAAGTATTCAACGATTCATTTATATGCCCAAGCATTAATGCACACACAAACACCTGAAATCAAAGCAAGGTCCAGGATTCAATATTTGTTCGTAACATGCTTTGAAGCGCCCCTAGTTCGTGAAATGGTCTGCCATAAGAGTTTCAGGGTCAAAAGTCAATATTCACCTGGACCCAGTTTGTTGTCAGTGCCAATAAAAATAAGTGTAAATTGAATAAAAATACAAAGAAGAAATGTTTTCAAGTTGGAACCCAATGATCTTAGGTCCAATGATAAATAAAAACTTTTCATGATTTTTTTTCGAAGACGTATATTTTTGGAAATAATTAATAAAAAGCGGACATCTAAGTTAATTGAACAGACAGTAATATTATTTTCCTTGTAAGCTTCCGCACTTCTCAGCCACAGTCAGTATGCAGCAATGTGGAAAGTCATTGCTTTTCTAACCCTGAATAAATTGGCGGCAGTTTCAATTCGACTAACGTGACAAAAAGTTTCGTCAAAGAAAATGATAAATTTAACATGAAGATGATATAAATTATGCTGTGTTTTGATGCTCAATATATTGTTTGGACTAAAATTAATAGGGTAAACATAATAAAATGAAATTAATATACTGATAAACATGCGAAAATGTTAACCGGAAAATGGCACACAAAATGTTTAAAAATACCGCCTGATTTAAATTGGATTTTTTAAAACGTGGGACTACCGGCCCTTAATAAAGTGACATGAAGTAATACTGTACAGTATTACTGACATTAATCTTGAGGTAAACTAATAAAATACAGCTTTGCCCGGTCAAGCGAATGAAAATAAAACAAATTTTATCATTTTAATGTTGGTCGCGTATGGTAATGGTGGTTTTGTTGCAGACAAGAGTATGACTGCAGTCTCAACGCATTGTGTTCGGCAATGAATTGTTTCTTTTGATGTTCACTCAACGATGTAAGAAATGTCCTTGAGCAAGGATATTAGCAAAACAAAAGAGGTTGCAGGAATTAAAATGCTACAGCTTTGCGCATTGGTTTCATCATGAGGTACCTCCATGGTCTCAAGATAAAATTTTACCTGAAATTACGTCAAACGCAAACACAGCTTTCTGGTCAGAAAATAAACTGGTCCTCTGCCATTTCGATATGAAATGAAAGCTTGAACTATGGTTTGCACAAAAATGGCCTTAGTTTTTGGGTCAGAGTCTTTGCCCGGTCAAGCGAATGGTAAACGAACTGGTACTTTTAAAAGTTTGAAAAAAATAACAAATTATTAAACTGGACCTAAATCCATCACTAAAAAATGGAATTAGTCAAATTTGGTATGAACATATTCGTAAAATACACAGAAGTCTCCTCACTTTGCCATCTTCATTCTCACCGGCTTATATGGGAAGATTTTGGGTAAAAAGCTATGTTGTATAGGGCTGACATTCTGTCTCGCACAGAGTTGACATACTACGATCGCGATTGTATCGGGTTAGAAAATCAACGAAGTGTGTACTGAAGCATTAACGCTGCAGACTGACTGGCCAAGGATGCTGGTATTGCTTGAATGCCAGCATTCATCAATGCAGTCATCAGCTCACACACCATTGCTATTGTATATGTGCTAATTCCAGCTAATCCACCTTTCATGTGCCAGATTAATATCTCACTACAATGTCTGAATCCCAGTCTGAATGCTTTTGAATTGTGTCACAAAACAAATGCTTAAATTCTGGCAGGGATTTCAATACCTTGATTTCTGTTGCAGGAATTGCCACAAACTTCCACAAACTCTTGCTGTTTTTACAGAATGTACACATCCAAATTGTTTTCAGGTTTGTAGAAGTGATTTCAATAAAGGTCCATTTCATTATGTCTGAATATTTTTTCATGCCATGTCCCTTTAATCGATTTGAAGGCCAAGTAATTTCATGCGAGGACTCTTTGCAGTAATAAATTTATATACCTTACCAAATATTACAAATATCTGAAACTACATGTAATTAGGAACAAAGCAGATTTTCTTGATTTATATTTTTGTTAGTAAAAGTACTGTATAATTTGTTTTCAAAGCACAAACTGAGATCTTTGTTGGCTTTAAACCAGATATTAACAAAAATAAGCTCATTATTGAGAACTTTTTTATCTTATTTTTAGAGAATAAAGGTATTGTTTTTTGTATATGACACGATAAATACACGGCAGAGGCTAAAAACAATACCTTTATTCTCATTCTTTAACACTTTATTCAAAATAAGAAGTGATATTCATAAAAAAATATGATAGATTTTACCCAACGAACTACCCCTACTTACCCCGACTATTTTTGATCAGTCCGTTGTTTACTATGCGCCTTTGATTGGCCCGAGCGGTGTGTATGCGTAGCGTGTTGACGCGTACGCGCTGTACCGTGTGATATCGTCCAATATCACACGGCAAAGAACCAATGAAAATGCGTAAACAATCTCAAGCGTTTAAGAATTAACATTAATATACAAAATTTTAAAAGTGGCCCCAAATAGCACCCCGAGGAACACCACAGGAAATATTTTTACAGGAAAAAAAAAACCATTGCTCTATATGACAAAATTGCTTTCTATTACTCAAATAATCACAAAGCCACTTATTTGTGATTCCTCAGAGATCGTACATTTTATCTTGTAAAACTGAATATTTGAAAGTATCGAACACTTTTGATAAATTTAAAGGGGAATTTTGTGATTCCAACACATTCTGTTTTATTTATTATTCACTATATATCCCTGAGAAAAGCTTATTCACAACTTTTTAGTTGATCCCAACCTTGCGGTTTTGTGTTATAAGCAAATGCTTGTTTCCCACGGTCCCATAGGCCACTGTGCTATAATTTCTGTCCGTTTACGAACAGAAAATACAAAATTGCAAATTTCTTACAGATACGACCGAATTTGCACATAAAATTAGGTACACGTGTGGTTCAGATGGTATAAAAATCTCGACTTTTTTTAGGTAAGTTGGGGGGACGAAGCTGTGGATCACGAAATGCCCCTTAAAAAGACACTAGTAATATATTTGTTATCATTTACAGCATCTGTATTCTTAATTACCAAATCAGTAATAAAAAAATGGAATAGTCAAATTTGGTAATGACAATATCGGGAAAATACACCAGACAAGTCGCCTCCTCGTATTTTTGCCGATCTTCCTTCTTCACCAGGCTTATATGGGAAATTTTGGTAAAAAGCACTATGGGTTGTATAGGTCTGACATTCTTCTCGCAAAGTTGACCATCCTACTACGATCGGCATTGTATCTCGGTTTAGAAAATCGACGAAGTGTGAACTGAAGCATTACCGCGCAGACATGACTCGGCCAGGATGCCTGGTATTGCTTGAATGCCAGCATTCATCAAATGCCGCCGTCAATCAGCTCACACACATTCTGCTATTGTATCTCGTGCTTATTCCAGCTAATCCACCTTTCATGTGCCAGATTAATATCTCACTACAATGTCTGAATCCCAGTCTGAATGCTTTTTTGAATGGTGGTCACAAACTAAAAATGCGGAATGCTGAGCAGGGATCTGTCAATACCTGATTTCTGATGGGCATGAATGGCCCACAAACTTTCACAAACCGCTTGCGTCTTTTACAGAATGTACACATCCCATTGTTTTTCAGGTTTGTAGAAGTATTTCAATAAAGTCCTTTCATTATGTCTGAAATATTTTTTCAGGCCATGTCCCTTTAATCGATTTGACGGCCAAGTAATTTCATGCGAGGACTCTTTGCAGTAATAATTTCATATACCGTACCAATATTACAAATAATCTGAAACTACATGTAATTAGGCAAAGCATGATTTGTCTTCGATTTATACCTGTTTTAGTAAAAGTACTGTTAATTTGTCTTTCAAATCACAACTCACACACAAAAAGCAGAACACCGCCAGCGGCGGAAAAAAAGAGATCTTTGGTTGGCTTTAAACCACCCAGACATATTAACAAAAAATAAGCTCATTATTGGAGCACTTTTGAATCTTAGTTTTATAGAATAAATGTATTGTTTTTTGTATATGACACGATAAATACACGCAGAGGCCAAACAATGACCTTTATCTCATTCTTTACACTTTATTTCAAAATAATCGAAGCGATATTCATAAAAAAAATATGATAGATTTATACCCAACGAACTACCCCGACTTACCAACCACCGACTACTTTTCGTCGTCCTTTGTTTACTCTGCGCCTTTGATTGGCCCCAGCAGTGTGGATGGTTAGCGTTGTTGAAACGCGTACGACGCTGTACCACGTGTGATACGTCCAATATCACAACGGCAAAGAACCACTGAAAATAACGCCGTAAACCATACTCAAGCGTTATAAGAAATATTAACATTATATACAAATTTAAAAGGTGGACCCAAGAGCACCCCGAGGAACACCACAGGAAATATTTTTTACAGTGAAAAAAAAACAATTGTCGCTCTAATATGACAAAATTGGCTTTCTAGTGACTCAAATAATCACAAGCCACTTAGCTTGTGAATACCTCACGATTGTACATTTTAGCTTGTAACAACTGAATATTGAAAGAATCGAACACTTTTGTGAATAAATTTAAAGGGGAATTTTGTGATTCCAACATCCATGCTGTATTAATTTTATTATTCATTCTATATATCCCTGAAAAAGACTATATCACAACACTTTTTAGTTGATCCTCAACCTTGCGGTTGTTGTGTTACTAAGCAAATGCTTGCTTTCCCACGGTCCCAAAGGCCACGGTGCTATAATTTCTGTCCATTTACGAACAGAACTACCAAATTAGCAAATTTCTTACCGATACAACTGAATTTGCAATAAATTAGGTACACGTGTCTGGTTCAAGATGGATATAAAAAATCTCCACTTTTTTTACGGTAGTTGGGAGGGCGAAGCGGTGGATCACGAAATGCCCTCCTTCTTAAAAAGACACTAGTAATAATATTTGTTATCATTACAGCACCTCTGTAATCTTATTACCAAAATCAGTAATAACCAAAGAGGTGCTGTCATTTTTTGTCTATATAGTATTAACGTCATCATAGTAACCTACCTTCTACTAACACATCTATTAAAATTAAATGGTTTCACAAACCCGAGCAAGTCCGTAAGGGCTTACTGCATATGCCTGTATACTCAGGAAACATCCATGTGACGGGCATATTGTACTCCTATAGTGTCGGATTGTTGGTCCACACATCGTCTTCGTTCAAGTCCAGAAGGGTGTTTTGAACTAATCCATAATACATTGCAATATGCCGAATATACTGTAATACTAAACACATTCAGTACTTTTGATAGAAATGTGGCTCCAAAAATGATTAGGACCAAGGTTTAAAAACCATGACACATTTCACAATCATGCTGCATTGCTTAAGTAAATAGTGCTTTGGCGTGCTAAAATAGGGTAAAAGTCAGTATTTTTATATATGTGTGAAAGTGGATTGTTTTTGACACATGACATTTTCTGCAGGGAAATTTCCCAAACTGTGCCATTGTGGGATAGACTCAATATAACCCTCTGGCAAATCACAAATGCAAGCACACAAAGCGTACACATTATATGTTATGTCAAGCAGCTGCGGAAAAGCCCTACTTCACGGTTACTGCCCCGACTGTGGACAAAGAGTAATCGTGTTCGGACAAGGCTTGGAATCCATTCCTTATTTTCCAAAACTTTTTAAGGCCAGGTAACGTCCCCTATATTGAAACATCCAGGATCTCATCCCCAGAAAGGAATAACCACTACGATAAGGGGTGTGTTGAATATGGAAGGCAGATGACCTATAAATAGGTTCTAACGGAATGTTTTAAGTTCCAAGATTTCAAGCGTCATTTTTGGTCGCATGTTCTTTGTTGACACTGCATGACCGCTTTATTTGCAAAGTAAATGTGTTTGGATATTACCATAACTATAAAATACATCTGAGGTATCATATTTATACTTTCCACCATTCCACACCATTATTGTTTTGTCTATTCTTTCAAAATGTGACAAAATTTGTCAAAATGTAACCAGATTTGTCACAAAAGTAACCAAAAAGTGTCAACATGTTAACCATATTTGTCCAATTATTAAAACCATATTTGTGTCAAATTTAAACCATATTTTCAAATTTACCAGATTTGTCAAAATTTAAAACCAGATTTGTCAGAATGTAACCAGATTTGTCAGAATGTAACCAGATTTGTCAAAATATAACCAGATTTGATCAGAATGTAACCAGATGTTGGTCAAAATTTAACCAAATTTTCAAAATTTCCCAGATTTGTCAACCAATTGACTTAATTAGCATTTGCGTCAAAAGTAACCAGATTTGTCAAAAATTTACCAAAAGTTGTCACAAATTTAACCAAATGATGGCAAAATTTTAACCAAATGGTAAAATTTTAACCAAATACGTTGCAAAAATTTAACACAATTGTCGAATTTAAAAAAAAAATTTGACAAATTAACAAGATTCAACAATCACATGATATGTTAGTCAAGCATCCTGCGAAGAAGCCCCCGTACGGACATCAGGGTACTAAACTGCCCGACTGGAAACAAAGAGGAACGTGGTTTGACACGCTAGGATCCTTCTTATTAAGTCCAAACTTTTTTAAGCCAGGTTCCCTTACCCAGATATGAAAATCCATGATCTACCACAAAGGGAATAAACAAGTAATCGGTGTGTTGTAATATGGTCAACGAGAATGACATATAAATATGTTCTAACTGGATGTTTAAGTTTTCCAAAATTTTCACATCGTCATACACCATGGTCCCATGTTCGTTCAAAGTGACACTAGTGGTGTGTCTTCATTTCGCACGATGTTGCAACCAGAAGTAGTATGTGCACGGTGGTGTGCTAACATAAAAGTAACGCCTCAGATTTGTATCATATTTTATACTGTCCACCATGATTTTGTTTTTCTATTGTCTGTCAAACATGCAAACCATTTTTCAAAATATACCCTATTGTCCAAAATTAACCCATATTTGTCAAATTTAAACGCAGATTTGTCAAATTTTAACAAAGATTGTCAAATTTAAATTACCAAATGTGTCAATTTAAAAACCCAAATATATAAATTTTTACACCATTGTAAAAAAATTAAAAAATTGTCAAAATTTACAAATTGACAATTTTAATGATGTCCAAACATTTAAACAAATGTGTCCAAATTTCATTATCTAAAATAAGCATAGAACCAAACAAGTTACATTTATGGAAATAGCCAAGTCAAAACACTGCCCACATAAATATCAATGCCCGGGCAATAGTAACTGAGAAATGTTCCATGGTGGAGATGTGGTTGTTTCTTTTTATAGAATGAAAATTCTTGATTTAAAGATGCTCCTTCCTATTTAAGTGCATCGTGTTCTCTACTGAGATGAGAGATTGGCACTCGCATACACTGAAAGCCAGTGTACACTTGTAATAGGCTACACAATCACTGCACGAAAAACAATAACCGCACATTTTATGATGATGAAATGACATAATTTTTTTTCTTATTCATCCACTATTTTGAAAGGATGGAAATGGCTTGCAATTGGACTCACAAATAATTTCTAAAAACCTCCCAATTCAATTGAATTGATAGGTTAAAAAACAATCGGATCCCGACCGCAGTGGCCGCCTGCCGTCGCGGTTTGTATGATTAGGCCTCATATGACCTTTGACCTGGCATATGACCGTTTGACTGCATCAACAATGAGGGTCCAATGCTTCACCTATGTCTCAAGTTTTGTTCCAATTGATTCACAACTTTTCAATTCAATTTTTACATTTTCAGCCTAGCTTACAACTTGACCTCACATAACTTTGACATTGGTATTTGGACCTTTGACCCTCATCAAGCCAAAGCAATCCCATGTTGCATCTATGATTCAAGTTTGTTTTAAATCCATTGAGTATGCGGATATTAGAGGCAAATGATAACTCCTTTTTCCACAACAACAGATATCAACAGACATTTAAAACAACAGTGGACACAGTCATCCTTATGTGTCTTCCTGCCTGGAGGCAGGCAACACAAACATGAGAAACTGTGCAATAAGAAATTGTCTTATGATAAGATTGCTTAGATTAACTTGAAACTCCTCGTAAATTAAATATTGTATCATAGCCATGAAACAAAAATGGGCAAATTTTGTTGCTACTTCGAATTTTGTGGGGCCTGAAAATTGCATTGAGAATATGAAGCCTTTTTCTATCCATTTTTGGGTCAAATAAACTATACCCCATTTTAAAAGTTCCAAAAAAGAGAGTTCCTTTATTTCTTGAAATTCATTTGTCTCTTGACATGGTGAAATGCCACTGACAAATTGAACTGTCATCGAAAATGGGCAATTGATGACACTATATGTTGTAGGGCCCCTGGCTAACACTTTTGTATCTGTCAATGTTATTTTCACGATAGATGTCACAAACTTGACAACTTAAAAGGATAAGCAGCTATTTGCTGACCTGAAACTCGGAAAAAATCATCAAATTCATATTTTTATATTTTTGTGGACGGCATGTTGCTAACACAACCTGCAAGTGTTGCTTGAAATATGTTAGAAATTACAGACAAAGCAAGTACTTTTTTATCTGAGTCGTAATTTCCATAAGTGGTATCAAAATTTCTGACTTGAGATCAAAAAAGCGAGCTGTAAATTATCTCAGATTTGTAATTAATATTCCTTTCTGGCACCAGGACCTTACAAAAACAGTTAGACCTCAAACACACACATTATTGATCTTTGTTTATTCTGTCTGTGTAAACTGCAAATCAGGGTACTTAGTGTAAATTTTGTAGACACACCATGCTATATGTCTAATCTGGGAAAAATCTGTGGGAGTGTTATGACAAATTTCCTCAAATACATTTTTTCACTATTTGTTGTTTTTGTGCAAACTTTACAGTATTTATTTGGGAATGTACCTGCATTTTTTTTTAATTACAAATCAAAATAAGTAGTTTCCACATTTTCATTCTCTCACATAACGGTGCCATCGTTAAAGCCACAATCAGTCTATTTTCCAAATTTAAAAATGCCTATTTTTTGTCTCAATTGCTAGTACGTTCACATAGTAACATAATTATCTACTCTCTTAAAATGAAAAGTGAAAAAATCACTCTGAATTTCGAGTTTTTTTAAATTAACTCTAATCGAGTGCTTTTAGCTCTAAAAGAGCTAGAAACTTGCAACCGACACTCACATCGCGTTAACGAGATCACTCTCTTACCGAGTGGCTCAAATGCCACTCTTCTCTTTCTTTCGGAGTGAAGCCCCCTCTGAACTCTTATCGACCGGGGTTTTAGCTCTAAAAAGAGTGAGAAATGCTCACTCTTTTTCGAGTGAACTAAGGCCAATCAGAAACGCCTCAAATCGCGTGATTATTTTGGACAACAGGCGACGATTTAAGGAGACCGTCGCAAACGAAAAACGTTTGAACGAAGTTGAAATTAGTGAAGAATCATAGATATCGTCACGGGTGAGTATATTGTGTATTGTTTGGTCGGTCCCAGTTCATAGCATTTACAGACAAGGTGTGGAGAAGCATTAAAGTTATTTCTGTTTATCACTTGTCACTCGGGACATGACGGTAGTCTGCGCCAGGCTGCCCGGCCAGTCTAGGCTTACACATGTACGAAACGCACAATCAATGCATGTCACGGTCATGGCATTACTTGATCATACACGTTCATGCTGCCACACTGAATCATGCCACTGATGCGCCACAATATTCATTCATGTCACGATGCTAAGAATTTATGACCTACAAATACAAATACTCACCAACAAACACAATTCTAAAAAATCACACCTATAGAGTGACTAGTTCACTCTAAAAATGAGTTATTATCAGTTTCACTCTTTCCTAGAGTATTTTGTTCACTCTTATTTTTAGTGGATCTCACTCTAAAGATGCGTCACTCAGCTGTCGCTTTTTTGGAGATTTCACTCTTTTAGTAGTGGTTTTTCACTCTTTCGTTTTAAGAGAGTAAGATGTTAGTTTTGGCTATTTCATGACATCATATGTCAGGATGCCAACACTTTTTGCACAAAAATCGCCCATATTTAAAATCTGTGTCTCCAGTAATGACCAATTATCCCGATTTTGCCCGTATATACTGCTTTCGGTCTTGTCACTAGTGGGTCATGTTTATACTTTTTACATGACATTCACAAATTAAAATGATTTTTTGCTTTTTTTAAGTTTTTTATTTTTTTCAGATAAATCACTGATTATAGTGATAGTGCCTTTAAATAATCTTGTCACTTTGAATGACCTGTTTGAATAAAACCTGATCTTACTAGGGTTTTTTTAGTCAACTTGACTTCAAATTCTTGTAAATTGACCAAATTCTTTACTCTATAGTCCTGGTCAAATTTTTGAACTAGAAATCTTATCAGATCATAGTGAAGAGTTTTTAAGAGTGCAAACACAAATAGTTCATGTCGGCACAAACATTCCTGGTGTGAGTAATCCTGGATCTACAGGATGTCCCAGAAGATTATCACCATCGATACCCCAAAATGTGTTAATTTTTTTTCCATATAAAATCAATAACATTCGTTAACTGGTTTAATATCCAACTTCATTAAACTGTAACATTTCAAAGATTTGGAATCGTGAAATCGGACTAACCAAAGTGAAAAACACGCAATTGTGTTAGAGGGTGCTGATTTCATCCTTTGGGCTAAGTGAAAAAATGTTATGTGTACTTTTACCCGCTCCGTGTCAAGCTTTTTTTACACATGCTTTCGTCTCCTTCGGGAATTCGTTATTCAACACTCAAAACGTGGATTGTGTACCAATACAGAGCTGTGGTCCTCCTTTTTCCTTCGATACAAAAATGAGTACTAATATGCCCGGTACGACGTCAAAATGATTCACCAACCTCGCTAGACGTAAAGCTCAGTGGTTGCCACACAAGAATTAGCCTATTCTCTTTTGGTACTTTTCTGCAGAGTAAAGCACTAAAAACCTCTGTATGTATATAAAAGCTGTGTTTTGGCATGATTTAGAGCCAAAACAATCTTAAAAACTGATAGTCCCTAATATTTTGGGTGGCAAATGGAATTTTCGCCTATTGTGCACTTGTGTTTCCTTAAATTGACAATTATTTGCTTCCTAATGGTCTTATGTACAGTCACTGTGGATTTCATAAAGGGCATGCTGGTACTAATCTTGGTATCAAGGGAAAGAGAATACCATAGCTATCTATTTTTGGTTACCACAAATCAAAAGTTCAAGAGTGCTTAAATAAGAAGATTTCCAACAGAGGATAATGTATTCAAAAGGCCTTTGTAAGATTGAAGGGATACAACAACATGCAGTTTTACTTTCACTTTGGCCAAATGGATAATCAGCCCTATAACACAATGATGTATTTTCCACTTTGGTTAGTCGCGTTTTCACTATTCAAAATTCGTATGAAAGGTTATAGTATAATAAAGTTGGATATTAAAACAGCTTACCTAATGTTATGACTTTCTATGGAAAAAAATAAACATTGTTGGGTATCGTGGTTCTAACATTCTGTGACACCCTGTATCCCAGAACAGAATAACTCATTTCTTCCCCTTGGGGTGGGGGGGATTTCCCCCCTAAAAAAGAGATGACCCAAAAACTTTATGTCTGGAGCTTAGTTTAGGTTTCTCTCTTTCATGATTTCATTTAGGTCCCATTTATTGGCAATTCACCCCTTTTAAGTAATCCAGGAATTTATCCCAGAACAAAATCAAGCAAGGGTTAATAGGTATATTGAAATAGAATTGAGGTTAAAGCCGACTCATAATTTCGAAATATATTGTTTTGTGTAAAATTAAAAATAGTCATCTAAACTTATATAGTCACTTAAATTCTCAATATCCAAAGTATAAGATGAATCGGATGTTCCGTTTTCCATGCAGTAAACATTTATGCACAGTCTAAAACAGTCCCATAGGATACTTTGTTACAAAAATTCGGATCTGGAATTTTATAACAGTTTGTGATTTTCTATATGGAAGGACTTCGATTGTGAGCTTAGTTATTTCACACATTGATTAGTAGACGGACAAGCTTTATTGTATATGCAAAAACACATTTTTGTTTGAAAAAGAAGTACGCCGCATCGGGAATCTCTGTCGCCTTTAATTTTTTTAAGTGCACTGCACTCATGTTTAAATGCTACCGACTTTGGCTTCTATTTTTTTTTGGCCAACACTTTGACCCTTTTGCCAAAATTTGATCTACATTCTACTAGTAAACCCGTTCACCTGTGTCCACGATGATGACGCTATTCTGGGAAGGCCTAAACCCTGGTTACTAGGTGCCGGGGTCCAGCAAAATGAGGAGGATAGCAAAATTCCTAAATGCTGACGTCACCTTGGTTTACCATGTTACACAACACTTGACGAAAATGTTAAAGGTGCTTGTTTCTGATTTTTCTATCATGTTTTCTACTTGAGAGCCTGGCACTTGCACATATGCCCCATCAGTAACCAGGGGAAACAAACTTGCTGTTTTGGTGGTAGATGCAATAAGCATATTGCAAAGCCCTCAACATCATACGATGCTTATATTGATGGTTACCATTACAACAGCAATGTTTTTTTTGTTTACTCTTGGAATAAAATAGATTTGAGGGCTCAGATTCAGGATGAAAATAGGCAAATACAGCCTTTCAACCTGGGATAGCGATCAAAGATCGATACTACTTCCTGGTACATGGGGGTGGGGTCCCAAAGACGACGTAACACACACCTTTATGTGTAACCTGCCTCGATACTTTTTTCCTGATTCCAAAATTGCTGGAGGTAGACCCACCTCCATTATGGTACAAAATAATCTCTTAATGACACACAGGTTTTAAGTTGTTTACCCACACAGGTCTGCATGGTCCATGGACCCATGGGGGTGTTGTAAACAACACTGATGAGGGTGGGTCCGCCATCCTCTTTGATAAACATGCCAATTTTAAAGGTGATCCTTATTGCTCGGACCGGCATATATTCAGCTATATACCAATGGAAAGCTTATTTTAATATCGCGATTTTAGATGTAACAGTGTCATATTTAATGCTACTCTTGTTCGTTCGTTTCGTCAAGTCCACAATCACAGTGGAAAGACCGTCTTTAACCAGCTGATAGTTTCATAATTCAGGTTGATCAGGCCTTGAATTCCTCTTGGTGACTTGTAAACCTCACAGTCATCTAGATGTGGCCTAATGTTTGTGGCTCTCCACAATCGCAGTTTGGTTATGTTCTACTCCGATCTTGTGAAGGAAGTTCTTTTTACGACCAACGCCAGTTCTAAGTCTGTTAATGTTGACCCATGCTTTCCTATCAAGGGTCACAGCCTGTGGGCTTGCTAGAATGGGCTGTCCAACTGCCTTTAGGTCAAAGTAGAGATGACCATTGCTCAGAACCACTGTCATTGATCCAAGATGATCGATAGGGATACTGTGACCTGCAAGTGTCCATTGATTTGGTCAAGTGATTCCTTGGAATTCTCTGATCCTCAAGGGTTGGTTGTGGTGGGATTAGACTACCAGGTTCATCACATTTCTTGGCGAAGCTTGATCGTCTAAGGTTCCTCCTAAGATGTGCAGAGCTCTGCCAACAGAATTGTGATGTATTCTACATGCGTTGCCAACAGGCACCATACAATAGCATTGCATCATCAGAACGACATCAATCTGTGTGAATGTACGCTGTGACTCCATACTGGTGCAGAGTATTCAGCAGTGGAGTATCCCAAGGCAACATTTGATGGTAAGTGTCAAAGTATGCACCCCATCCAGTTCTGCAAGCCTTCTGAGGAGGTTGACACTAGACTGCGTCTTGGCAGCGACTGACTTGGTGTGTTGCTTGAAAGTAAGGGTGCGGTCCATTGTGACGCCAAGGTACTTCGTTGTTGTGTCATGTGACATTTTTTCCCTCGATCTAGAGTGATGTTAAGTTCTCTTTATGCGCATTGATTTGCCAGGTGGAAAACAGAGCTGACGTCCTGGGTTTGGCTAGTTTTCCCCCCCAAAAAATAAAAAAAACAGAAATAGACCAAACCCCCCCCCCCCCCCCATCAATTGCCATCGGTTTAAGAATTGGGCTTACAGTGCTTTAGGTCTTCTCTGCGCACTGTTTCTAAGGACTCAATGAGTCAAGCACTATTCCGGCCTGGTCGTCTGCGTAGAAGTACTGCGAACAATCTCCCCCTGGCACACCTGAGACGTAGATGTTGAAGAGACTGGGTGCCAGTACGAACCTTTGTGGGACAACCCATTCCGAATTTGTGCTTACTACTTACTACTGCGTTGCCCATTCGATGTCTCCAGGACGAAAGATCTGTCTGGATGAGCAGCATAAGGACTTGACAAGCTTGACATCGGGAAATTTTGTGAGTAGCTTGAGTGAGGCCTCGGTGCCTAGATTGTATCGTACGCAGCATTTAGGTCAATGAAGACTGCTCCAAACTTCTGCTTTCTCTTGAAGGCTGTCTCGATATCATTAACTAGTCTTGCTAGCTGTCAGTTGTTGATTTACCCTCTTCGAATCCAGCTTGGGTGCGGGGTAAATTGCCTCGCCGTATCATTGATCCTGCCGAGTAATCATCGCTCAAGCAGCTTATCGATGTGAGATAGTAGCGCCCGATGGGTCTGTAACTCATTTGCTGGTTGTTGCTGGTTTCTTGGGCTTTCATGATTGCAATACCGTTTGGAAGTCTTTTCCAGCTGGAGGGAATCTGATGTTCCCATGCAATAAAATGAGGAGGTTGGAGCATGGCACACTCGGGTGCCATTTCTTCAAAATTCTGTATGGATGTTGCCATTGCCAGGAGCTTCCCCATTCTTGAGAACTTTTATTGCTTCGGTGATCTCATTGTAGGTGAATGGTTGGGACATGGGCTTGACGGTGGAGAGGTTTGTAAGCTGTTTACTCTCTGCATTAACAGCACGACAGTGGGCTTTCGCCTGTGGAGTGGTGGTCTTGCCACTTTCCATTGTTGATAAGTACTGAAGCGATGGAGTTTGGAGAGACAGGACCACTGCTTAGCTGGAGACAGCTTACGCCCGGTGAGCTGTTGATGTGTTCCAGGCCTTGCGGCTTGAAGTGGGGTAAAGTTGATATTGGAGATCTCCTCCTCCCATCTGGTGCGTCTCTCCCCCTCTTTTGGCACAGCATATCCAGTAGCTGTTTCCCCTTTCTGTCTTCAGTATCGGCAGTTGTTATTTTACAAACGCTTTGTATAACTCGTCGCCTTCCTTGTCCCAACAGGGAGTGTAGGGATTCCTTCTGCCTTGGTAAGTGAACATTTAGCTGCTTGGTGGAGGCATGGAGC
Source organism: Ophioderma brevispina (assembly GCA_023653785.1). Taxonomy (NCBI): domain Eukaryota; kingdom Metazoa; phylum Echinodermata; class Ophiuroidea; order Amphilepidida; family Ophiodermatidae; genus Ophioderma; species Ophioderma brevispina. The sequence continues at coordinate 49,596 of JAMKCH010001938.1, forward strand.
AGAAGTCAGAATATTCATCGTTGATGTTAGATGAACCGGGTCTGGGCAGCGTGGATGACAGTTCGCTGGTGAGGTGTTTGAACTTGGGACCAGTTGCTTTCCTGAAATTCCATCTCTTCTGTAGAGGCCTGGAGAAATTCGGAACCTGGATGTCACTGGGGACCAGGAAGGGCAATTACTTAATCGAGGAAATCTAGTGAGGACCGTTCTGGAGCAGCGGGATCGGAAGTCGCTGGTGACTGTTGAAACAGGGTCGGGACAGGTCCATGTCCCATGACTGCTAGCATAGAAGGTAGGTGGCAGCCTTACCTAGTCACACGCATTTGGAGGTCTGGGCTTCAATCCATTCAAGAGCCGCCTTTGGGCATTCTTGTCAGTTGGAGTACCCCCATGCTGTATTTCTACAGTTTGACAAATCTCCGCAAACGAAGGAGCTCCGCTGAACTCTGGAAGGGAGTTGAAGTCTGCCTCAGCTGGTGGTGGCTTAAAGATGTTGGTGAAGTGGGTCCCATTTCTTCAATTTTATTATCCACGGATCGGCGAATCATGAAGTTGCAGGGTTGATCTCACTTGTGTATGCCTTGCTTCACATAGGAAGCGTCCCATGCTTTTGTGGCGAATTAAGGCAAATAAGGTCAAAACCTTCGATTTGGAGCGTCTCTCAGATTCCGCGTAGTTTCCTTGGAGGAGGATGATCTTCACTCCGTTCTCCCCCTGGATAGCTGTAAGATAATGTCACGCTTAGCATGTGTGAGACCCTCAACGTTCAGCTGCAGGATACTGAAGGATAAAACTTGGTTGCTTGCCATAAGGAAAGTTCCTCTGTGAGTTATAGCTCAGCCGCCTAGAATTGGGGGTGGGTCTTCAAGATGTTCACTGTGGTGTTTTTAAAACACGATGTGTGGACTTTTTAAGTTGTGAATCAGTTAGCCACAACAGGTGATTTGTGAATTTACAGGGACCCGGCGCGAGAAGGCTTCAACATGACCCCATGCTTTACTCACGATTTGGTTAAAAGAGCCAAAATGAAATGTCTTTCAAGCAACACCACTTCGGCGAAAGTCAATATTATTGACTTGGGCTCTGTGAGGTGGTGACGTCACCAATTGTGTAATCGTCTATGCAAAGTAAACAAACATCCCATTCAAATTAATCGCTCGCTTCGTGATTCGAAGACTTAACATGTTTTCTCTAACATTTTCTCACTAAATAGAAATTCTAAGCAATACAGATACAGATAACTATCTGTTGAAGTATCTGGTAGCTTTGATGGCTCTATCCCACAGAGAAGGCTGGCTTCAGTTCGGCATTTTATACAGACTGAACTTCCTTGCTTCACCGTATTGGCATTTGTTTATGGTTAACAAGTTGTCGCTAGTTATTACCGCCATGTTACGCTAGATGAGCCAAGACTTTAACGGAAAAACCCAATAGCAAAGCCAAAACAGTTGATTTATTAAAAACAAGTTTCAATACCATATTTTGAGTGACTGTTTCCCGGTCTGAGAAAAAATAGGATTAAGATATTTTCTGTTACTCCCCCTGATAGCGACTATACATCATGCAATTCCATCGGTTAGCTTAAGAGGGTGTAACGTAAATCATTGGAAGAGCCGTTGTCTTATAGGACACTGGGTAGTCTTGTTTTTGACCACCACCCTGATAGGGTGCAGGTATCCCTCACTAACCTATTTATTTTTAATGCTCCAGCCAGGGCATGAGTGGTGGTCAAACAAATCTCACACTTTCGTGTAAAACACAGCTGGCCTCTGAGCTCTGCCTTGCACTCAGGTTCATCGTAAGAGACAATGAGAATTCAAATGAAAGAGGTAGGGGACGGGGGGGGGGGGGGGGGGGTGGGCGGGGGGTGGGAGGGGGGCGGGTTTTGTTTTTTTTTTTTTTTGTCACATTCTTGCACACTTATGAAGCGGGAATTATTAATGACCCAATCTACAGAGATCAAGGAACCTAGTCAACCAACCATTTATCGCTATTATTTTTGGCGAACATTCAAAACAGAAAGAGGAGCGATTTGGGGGTTCCTTTCCATTGGAAGATGCACTTGCGCAACACGACTTGTGCAATCGCCTACGTCACAAGAATTTGCCAAGGTAAGAAGAAGGAAAGCTTAAGCGTATTTTTGGGCGTAAAATCGACAACAATATCGGGGTAGTTTTTGGGCTTATAGGGCTTATATTATATACGATTATTTTTTTGGGGGAAAAGATATTTTTGGCAATCCTAGGAAGTCACTAAGCTTTCCATGGTTTATATAGCTTAATATGGAGGATCACCTTTAAGGGTACCATGATATATGAGGGTGATGCAGGGTATGGACCCAAATCTTTTACCAAGATGAAAAAAACATGCTCTGAAAGTGTGATGTAAAAGGTGTGAATATTTCTCATGTTTTAACCAGGTTTAGTCCTTCATATGAATAGACCCTTTTTCTTTCAACATACTTTGAAAGTGTGCTATAACAGGTGAGAAAATTTCTCATGTTTTAACCAGGTTTAGTCCTTCATATGAATAGACCCTTTTTCTTTCAACATACTTTGAAAGTGTGATGTAACAGGTGAGAAAATTTGTCATGTTTTAACCACGGTTAGTCCTTCATGAATGGACCCTTTTTCTTTCAACATACTCTGATAGTGTGATGTAAAAGGTGAGAAAATTTGTCATGTTTTAACCAGGTTAGTCCTTCATATGAATAGACCCTTTTTCGTTCAACAAGCTCTGAAAGTGTGATGTAAAAGATGAGAAAATTTCTCATGTTTATTTACCAGGTCAGTCCTTCATGAATGGACCCTTTTTCTTTCAACATATTCTGAAAGTGTGATGTAAAAGGTGAGAAAATTTCTCATGTTTTAACCAGGGTTAGTCCTTCATAAGTGGACCTTTTTTCTCTCAACATACTCTGAAAGTATGATGTAAAAGGTGAGAAAAAATTTCATGTTTTAACCACGGTTAGTCCTTCATGAGTGGACCGTTTTTCTCTCAACATATCTGAAAGTGTGATGCAAAAGGTAAGAAAATTTCTCATGTTTTAACCAGGGTTAGTCCTCCATGAATGGACCCTTTTTCTTTCAACATACTGTGATGTAAAAGGTGAGAAAATTTGTTTTAACCAGGGTTAGTCCTTCATGAGTGGACCTTTTTTCTCTCAACATATTCTGAAAGTGTGATGTACAAGGTGAGAAAATTTCTCATGTTTTAACCAGGGTTAGTCCTTCACGAATGGACCCTTTTCACTTTCAACATACTCTGAAAGTGTAAAGAAACGAGTGAGAACATTTTTTGGTTTGGATGGAACAGCCTACCCAAGAGGAAATTTCTTATGCACCTTTTACATCACACTTTCAAAGTATGTTGAAAAAGTCCACTCATGAAGGACTCACATGGATTTAAACCCAGGTTCATACCTCATATGTATCGGCGTACGCGATTGGTCAATACGCGTCACATGACCATGTATAAACAAATGTTTATGCATGGCTGTCGTGACTAACGCCGAAAGTGATCAAAGATCATGCAATTTCAGGCTGAATTGATATGTAATGATTTAAGTTTGTAAGTAATATAGTTAGTAAAAAGTATGGTATACATGAACGGGGTCAAGCCCTCGGGCATAAACAAGCGTTCATACCCAAAATACTATGAATGAACCCCTAATTTAAAGATGGACTTCCTTTGAAAATACCAGCCCTAATTTTTAGGTCTTATCTTTTATCTAGCCACCTAGGGAGAGCATGGCTAAAGGGTGCTTGCCTCGTGGCTAAAGGGTGTTTGTTTGCCTGTGGCGCAAATTTACCAAAATTCCCGGATTCAAATCCCGGTACGGACACTTGCTGGGATTTATCCGGGTACTCAATTCAGAATACTGAATCCATGGTTCACAAGTAATTGGGAAATGAATCAAGAAAGCAACTCATCCTTCAGAGGAGACGTTAAGCCATCAGTCCCGTGTACAGAGAGTCATAACTGTTCGTGTACATCGCAGCCTGTGTTGAATAATAGGGTGAAAACCCCTGACTGTTCCAATCCTCCTCAGCCTCAAAAGCGGGCCATGTTAGGAGCGTCCGTATCATGGACACACGCAGCCCAGGATCGGCTTACTAATAAGCTCAACAATTCCTGACACCACCACAAGCCATTATCAATGACTTGTGGATATGCATGAACAATAGGCTTCCATTTTTCATAACGTCACTTTGGTCCACAAGTCGGTACATAAGTTTTCCAGGATGTCCATCTGTATAAATGTTAATATGCATTAGCATATGTAGTTTTGCCATAATTACAATATACCTTTCAAACATACTGAGTATCATGTGCTTTATTCTGTTAGCACATTTTAATGTACATTGAACTCAGACACAGTAACCTCCCATACCCTAGACCCTTATGTCAACATAGACTTGTGCATATAAAATTGATCTCCTTTAAACAACCTTGTTAATAATCGCAGCTTTTTATGGCAGAGTTCATGGCATGATTAGTACACCTCGGCTGTACTTATCTTGACCTACCTATCTTTTCGGTCATCGATTTGCAAATTTGCACATTTGTGGTGTGAAATTGGGGAGATTCAGAACTGTACAAAAATTTGCCATTTGTCGTAACCACCTACATCGGCATGTTCACTTTTAAGTAGAAGCGAGCCACTAAAAGAAAATAAACCTTGCCATATTGGCAATTCCAGGTGAATCCCATACACCCCTATGGAGGCAAAACTGGAATTGATGATATGCTTCCCATAGGGGGAGTAATTGAATTCAAATGGAATAGCAATGAAAATAGCGCCATGGTCAACTGCATGGTTTGTCATGTGATGGCATGTGACACATGCATGTGACAAGGCTGACCATGAGCTATTTCCAAATGAATTCAAATCCCCCAGTACCCCCAATATGAGAGGCATAGGCTTATAATAACTTGTCTCCCATACAGGTACTGAGTCCTCTGGAATAGCCACATTTATCTCATTGGAAGTTATTCTGGCGCTGGAATTTAGTATGTTCGCTAATCTCACTCTCTTATTTCGAACCAAAAATTTGACCTCATACCCGGAGGTACACAGCCAATTCATGTGTATTGATTTCTTTAAATATCCAAGAACAGAAATATTATGGTACAGCTATCAGAAAATACTTTCGAGTTTGCCCTATTTTGACCTTTGATTCCTATAGGTCACAAAGAGAGACCACTACTGACGTTACCCTGGAGCAAACATATTGTAGTATTTTTGTATCATTTGAGGAAGTTTCAAATAAAGAAAATTAGAAATCCTAATCTCAACACACACAAATATATGCAACTTTTTTTTTCCATTATAAAAGTTTGAACAGAATTCTGTCTGGCATGCTCCTGCAAATCTAGGAGGAACCTTCAGACGTCAACTCCCGACAAGAAATGTATGAACCTGGTAGTCTAATCCCACCACCAACACCCCTTTGAGGATCAGAGAATTCCAAGGATTCACTTTGCAAACTACCCAATCCATGACACTGCATCACAGTATCCGCCTAATCGATCATCTTGGATCCATGACAGATGGTTTGAGCAATGGTCATCCTCAACTTTGAACCTAAAGCAGATTTTGTGGGACAGAGCCCATTAGCAAGCCCAAAGGCTGTGTGTGACCTTGATAGGACATCATGGGTCAACCTCAACAGACTCATAAATGGCGTTTGGTCCGTACAAAGAACTTCCCCCCCTTTGCACAAGAATCGGAGTAGAAAACCATCCCAAACTGCTATTGTGATAGCCACAAACCATTAGCCCAGCATAGATAACGGTTGAGGGTTACAAGTCCCCAAGATGAATCCCAGGCCTGATCACCTGGATGATGCACTTCATGCTTTGGTTAAGACAGGATCTTCCACTGTGAGTTTGGACTTGCAATGCACGAACAACGACACGACTAAGTTGTGGAAACACCCAAGTATTTTGGCAATGCAACATTCACTTTTTTTGGGCCAACAGCTATAGCTGGCAGGACCACTAGCATCCTTGTGCCGTGTGTATGTAGTGTGTATGTGTTGTGGTGTGTGGATTTTGTGTTGTTCACTAAATGGTAATTTGTTTTAAAATCGCCTCAATTGAAAAGTTGAAGTCAATTTGAACCAACTTCGGTCATATGCACCAGGGGATCCCTCATAGTTTTGATTGGGTCAAAGGTGCATGTGACTTAGCGTCAAAGGTCCCTGTGAGGTCACTTCAAAAACAAGAAAAAATGTAAAATCTGTACCTCAATGACAAAACTTGAAGTTCAATTGGAACCAAACTTTGTGTCATAGGTGCACCATGGTAATCCCTCTCATATGTTGATGAGGGTCAAAGGTCAAGTGCTGAGGATCAAAGATCATGGATCGGTCCACAGCTATATTCTTTGAAATAGTGAGCACGAAAGCGAGAACCGCGAACTCTAGTTTACTAACTTTGTTATTTAAACACTAACAATTCTTGAAGATGGGAAAAGATTAAAGGGGATGACCCAATTTAAGTTTATAAATTTTTAAATCTTGATAGAATGGTCCCCCCCCCACCCCCCCCCCCCCCCCCCTTCACCCCAAAATCTTATCTGTAAATTTTTCGCACCTACATTTCAACCCGTTTTGAAGTGATGAGCTTAAAATGTGATTTTTTAACCCCCATACTGTGTAAATTAATAATTAATCGAACCAAATGGGGCATATTTTGCTCATTCATAACCACAACCAAACATACAATCCTTTAGCCCTAAGATTTCACAGGGTACATGAGAAATAGTAGCTTTCTTCTGATAACCAAATTTTTGAGACTTCTTCCAGTAAAATCTTGGGTCCCTGGGAATTAGGCTATTAACGATCGGAACATGGACCTATTTTCACTAGTGCCGCAGCTCATATGAAGATTGTCCTAATCAGCGTCTGATTGAGGCTAGCAAATCACTATCTTGTATTACTTACATTAAACGGAATTTCTTGCCCTTCCATCCGGTCAGATTAACACTTAAGTCAGTGCTTTTGAATAGAAGTTGCCTAGGGCTGACCAGGTAACCTCGTCAAAATCCGAGATATTGTATACTACGGCACTTTTATATATTCAACTAATGTATTTAATGGAAATAAACCAAAATGCATTATGTCGGCTCGAGTTGGGTGGTTGTACTTAATAGGCACTCGTCTTGTAATTTGAAGGGCGTGGGTTCGATTCCTCCTTCTGAAGCAAAATTTAATCTATTATTTTAGACTTAGAGATTGCAATCGCTGGACTTCAATTTGCACGGTAAGTATAGACGGTATGACTGCAGGTCATTTGGGAAGCCATCTCAAAAACCACTGACCAAAGACTAGGCTTGTTTGGACTCATTTGAATGCATTTTGCATGTTGATTCTGGATATGGTAATAAAATTACATTATTTTGACATTTTTGATAAAATAAAATAAAAATTTGATCTCCGATGGATCATAGTCACCCACTCAGAGGAGATTTTCTTGAGGATACAAATTTCTGTCAATTGCACTTGATCGGCTGTAGACCACCTACCGAGAACGTTTCAAAGGTTTATTGGACAAACAAGCATGAAAGAAAACTGCAAACCTTGTTTTGAACTTGCCTGCTATCCAAATCGTCCCTATAGGAAACCATGCATGCTTTTAATATCTATCGTGCACAACAGAAACTAAATCACCATCTTATTACATAAAGACGGCATATTCTGCTTATTCACTTCAGGTATGATCTAATACATTGGTTAAAAACCTGGGTTTGAAAAAAATTGAGGGCGCTTCTCTCTGGAAATGTCCTCATGTCTCTTTAATTGGCCCATAGGGTTAACATGCAAGCCTATATGTCTGTCTTCTTATTGTAGAGGTTACAGTGTGTCACAAGGAGCTATAACAACATTAATTAATTAATATAAGTATACTTGAAGGAGTTTGACATTATGATAATCACCGCTGAAGCACATGGATACTAATATTAAATTCCTGTCATTCTAGCCAGGGGCTTTCCCAGACCATTTTCATTGGGGGGGGGGTGTTGCTGGCAAAACTGTCCATTTGCCGACACAATTTTTAAAATTTTCAAATTTCCACCCCTAAAAGGTGATCTGTATATGCTTATATTTCAATAGAAAACATAGACTGAATTTCCTATTGGCTCCTATAGGAAATTAGAAATTTTACAATTTTTGTAATAAAGAAACAGTTCTCAGCTTAGTCATTTCAGATGGGGATATATTTGAAAGAAAACTTTACACTAGTGCAAAAATCAGAATTTTCACATTTTTAGGAATACCTATTTGAAATCTCTCGTTGCACCTTTAACTCAATAACGCACTAATTAAAGGTCCATGGCCCGATCGCTAATAGCCTCTTCCCCAGAAGCACAGATTTTACCGGAAGTGGTCAACATTTTGGTATCAGAAGAAAGCTACTATTTTTCTCATTTACCCTGTGAAATCTTGGAGCCAAAGGATATTTGGTTTGGTAGTTAATGAGCGAAAATGTGTCGCCTTTTGGTCGACCAATATATTTTACGACAGTACTCTAGGGGCTTACAAAATCAATGTTTTTAGCTCTGCATCAAAACTGCATGGAAAGATCGCGGCGAACTTTACAGATGGGTTTTTTGGAGTGAAGGCCATCTATCAGCGGAAACTTCTATCCTTAATTCGGACCATCCCCTTTAATTGCATAACAAACTTAATCAACCTACATGTTTTTTACATAATTACCTCAGATGACAAACGCAAAGAGGCAGGAAGTGGATAGCGGCATTTTCTCGCCGTTTCATGCAAGTTTAATTCAAATAGGTTCCTCCTTCAACTTGTGCTATTTATCAAGGATGTCAGCCGCATGTGAGACCATTTAAGAGTACCTCAGCAATTTAAATTAAATGCTACGTCAATTCCATTTTTAGCAGCAAGACACCAACTTATCCAGCTAAATAAAAGCCTATGGTAGTATCAAACATTCAACTCTAATTTCACAATGTTGAGTCAGCATCTCAGTGCTGTATATCTATGCTAAAGCCATTTTTTGAGAGCGCCCCCAATTTCAAAAGTTTTGATATTTTTGCACAGTTTAATGTTGATTGTCTAGGAAACTATACCTGACTAGAATGCTAAAAAATTCGAAAAACATTTAAAAAAAATAAGCGATTTTTTTTAAAATTTAAATAAGGTATTGTTTGTACTACGGTTACAAGCAGGGCTGGAAATGCTAAGTTTATGCTCCGTCCATGATGAAATAGTGCCCCCTCAAGAAAATTTGTCTAACTTGAGTTGCCTGAAACAATAAAAACTAATGATATTGGCGGTGGGACCACGTACATGGCGCAATTTCCCAGCTAGTTCATATTGGAAGGCGGGCGGTTCCAAACGAGCCATTGAATTTATTATCGGATATCTCCGATATTAATTATTCTAATTACAAAATTCTCTGTTGTAAACACATAGACATTTTTTTAGCGTAACCATTCCGGTAAGTTACTAGCCAGTTCCACAGACAACATATTAAATGTGCAAACGAGAGATTTCACATATCAGGTTGTCCTAAAAAAATCGAAACAGCTACTGTTTTTTGTTTTTTGCCCTGATGTAAAGCTTTTCCATCACAACATCCCCATCTGAAAGGATTAAGCTGAGAAATGATTTCTTTGATACAAAAATTGGCAATTTATTCTAATTTCGTATAGGCAGCAAATACGAAATTCAACCTATTTTTAATATTGAAATATTTAAGCAAATCAAAAATCGGCCTTATTTCTCTCTTTTGAAGACATTCTGTAGCCAAATACTGTAAGGAATGTATTGGTTCCATAATCGATATAACCGATTTTGATGACAAGTACCAACATATTTGCCCCGATAAAGGCAAAATTTTGTGGGACCGAATCCTGTTATGCACACACCACATCACCCCCCCCACTCTAGAAATAGCCCTGATTCTAGCCTCCTCTCTCTCTCTCTATCTCCTTTTCTTTCCCTCTCCTCTCCTTCTCTCTTCTCTCTCCATCTCTCTCTCTCTCTCCTCAAATTATGAAATTCACCATACCAGTAGTGTAGATATTTTGTCAGTATTCACACTTCAAAGAATCAAGGGCACAATGATTGAGGACATCTCAGGAAATCAAACTCTAAAGTATCATGAGAATATTGGTACTGAATTTCGTGGTTCTCGACTTTCGCCCCTCGCTATATTCAAGAATATAAGCGTAGCTGCCCCATGACCTGTTGGAACCCTGGCCAATACCTTTGATCTCTCCAACAGATGAGGGATCGCATGGGGGCACCTATGACGAAGTTTGGTTCCAATTGAACTTCTAGTTTATCATTTAGAATCAATATTTCGCATTTAGAGAAGCCCAATGTTTAACTTTGACCAGCGAGGCATGAGCGTGGTTGAACCGAGGAAGTCATTCCAACAATTGACCAAATTAATGACTCGAGTACATCGATCACGCATTGAGGACGTGATCGGCCGAATTGGTGCCCTTATGTCGCGAGAAGTGTTGGGTGTGGCGTCAAGTTGATCGATTAAAATGACTTTTTCAATTGAGGTCACATGTCCGGTCTTAAAAACACTATAACATTGTTACTCACGTAGTATCTATTAGCCACATCACATCACATCTTGACGACCAAAGCAAATACGGCGCTCGCACTGATTGGCTAGAAAATGGCTCCTGAGACAGCAGCGATTGCGTGTGCAGGCCCAACTCACGAGGGGAACAGAGGCTGCATTATTACAATCTGGTGTGCCACAACATCAAGAGCTGTGACTCTCCATTAGCCTACTTTTCCTAGGTGTGACGTAAGTCTGATTATCAGATACCCACAACAAAAAATGTTCCCTCATGGTGATATTGTATTGTCTTATTATAATTATACACAGACTTTATACAGTTGATTGTTTAAAATACATCACATTAAAATAACGTGAGCAGTTGTTGTTTAAAACTGTACTCACATTCTTATCTGGGTTCAATTGAATGGTCTGTCATAGTCTCTTTCCTTGTGTGCCGTTATGTCTGATTATCAAAAAAATTAAAAGATATACACAACAAACAAAAAAATGTTCCTCCAATGGTGATCATTGTATTGTTCTTTTTATATTAATACAAAGAATTTAAGACAGTTGAGGGTTAAAGTACATCGCCTGTTAAAATATGTGATGTGCAGTGATTGTTAAACTTAGAGGATAGAGGAAGAACATTGGTTACAACCACATCACATGACATTATATATGTGATCAGTAGCAGGGGGATCAATTTCCCCCCCTAATTTTGTTCCCCCCCCCCACCGATAAAAATTACAGATTTTTGAGACAAGAATGAGCGATTTTTTGGGCCAAAAAATCCCCATTTGGGCAAATCTTAGCGAAATTAGCGCTATTTTGATAACAACTTGCCATTATCATGCCTAATTTATTTATTCCCCACCTACCTTGCATACTCATTGTCAATTTTTTATGTATTTTATTAATTTCTTTCTTTTTGCTCCATTTTTTGCCTCAATTTCCCAAACTCGTAGCTTTGGCCTGAGTGAATCAGATTGTGGCACTTATGATTACTAGAATCAATAAGGTATATTACCAGAATACCCACTGGAATATAGTTTTCTGGTCTACTTGATAGAGTCACAAGTGTCCGCTTGACAAAGGTCATATACTCAGGTTTGTTGAGCGTCCAAGGACAAAAACAGGGAAATGGTGAAAAAGAGGAAAAGGAGTAAAATGCAGGGGGGCAAGTTGCCCAAAAAGCGGGACGATATGGCCAAATATGCACTTTCATCCCTCTTGGTTGGATAATTTCGACCAATTTCACCTAATTTTGGAAAATTAAAGTAAATGTTGGCGATTTTTTGGCGCGCGTATTCGTCAAATTAAGACTAAATTGGAGCATTTGAAATTTTTGGCCCCCTTCTGGCGGACGACTGGAAATTTTCCCCCCCTCTGATTGACTGCCTTGGTACGCCACTGTACCTAGTAACATTTTTGTGTTTCACGTAACTCTACTGTCCAAAAAAAAAATACAGAGGCAACTCTGGGTTCGCATGTGCGCATCTAAAAGAATGTAAAATTTTTGAAATTAAAGCCCCCCTACGCAGAAACTTAGTATGTCTTTAAACCCCTAAGAACAACACATGACAGCCTGCCTGATTGGGCTCAGACAAGACAATATGATGAGATGACCTCTGATAACCAAACAACAGTGCTTGTAAACCTACCATCTTCTTACACTACCTCTGATTCGCCCATTAAAGGGGCTTGTTCCTATCGCGTCTTGGACCCCCTATTTACCTGGAATATCAATTTTGAATATCAGATAAAAGGCCGTATTTTTCTTATTGTCGATCCCGAAATTTCAGCTGTCAAATCCCATTTCTTTCTCAAGATACAGATAAAAAAACATACCTTTTAGATGGTTAACCTCATTCTATTAGCACAGTAGTGTAAATAGGGCATTGCACTGTGCTTTCGCGTCTAGCATCAAAACTGCAAGTGTTTTTCCCATGGTCCCTGATGGGCTGGTGTGTGGACAGGGTGTCAGGCTCTCATAATTAAAGACATATCAGTGATTTGGCTAAATCAGCAAATCCAAAAAAAAAATCATCAAAAACAGATTTTTGCATGTATGTAACAAGTACAGGTATCCTAACAGACCTACCCTGCAAATGCAAATTTATAAGACCAAATCAACCTAATAAGGACAGGATCGGAAGATTTTAGTCATTAGTGTCCGAACGGACACTTACTACAACACGTACTTGAATGGAGAATCGTATCTGGAACACTGCCGTTTTCGTCCTTTTCTGTTACTTCTATCGCTGGAAAAGGTAACTTATGAGAATTCTACAGACTTATCCTTCACTTCGAAGCTATTCCTACAAATTCAATATTTTTCAAATCGCTGATAGTGTCCTTTAACTTAGAACCATGATATACAAAATCGGAACAGCCCCTTTAAATGATATTACTTTTACAGTAGCCATCACCGTAGGGTTTATGATGCCGATAGATGGCAATAGTATTGATCAGGGGGTTAATGTACCAATGTCCGATTCTAGACACATCCATTATTCAGTGTATTGCCTATGATACTGTTACAAGCTATTATGACGACCATACGTCGCATCATGACTGTGTTTGTTTTAAAAACAAGTGCTTGTAACATAAACACGAGCTAACAACATGATATTGATATTGAAGTGATGGTTTCAAGAAACAGCAAATAACACAATACAAGCCTGTTTATTTTCATATGCATGTAATAGTGCACGTCGGACAAGGATAACTTTCACACGTAATCATTTTGTGAGGCCTTGTAAAACATCGCAGTCTATCCCATCCATCTAGCAGCTAACTTAAAGCTGGAAATCCCCCAATCAAGCTTGTTTTCCCCTTTGGTTGAGGTGTTTGACCTGCAGGGCATTAGAGTTGCATGACATGCATGTTACATCAACAAAAGTTTTTTTGAAATTAACAAGATATGCTTCACTGTTATGCAGAAAGAATTATAGGAAACAAGACAGTGACATTTTGGTTTGCCAATATCTGCCAAGTCATTTGGGAACCATCTAAAAACTAAAACAAAACCAAAGACTAGTAGATTAACTAGGCTTTGTTTGTACTCATTTCATGTGCAATTTTAGTCAACTTTGAGTGATGCCATGAAAATACCTAATTTGGAATGTTTTAACAAACAACAAAGTTTTTTTTAATTTTATTATTTTAGAAGGGTGGGCCTATTTGCATGATTTCTAGCAGATCATGATGATTGTCGAAACTCAATTCATGCACACGATGATCAAGTAAATGATACCACCCAAGAAATTAACTTGATAAATATTATATAGAAGCTCAAGATAAACTGGCGAGCACAGAATTAAATACAGACGAAAAATACACGTCTCGAACCCGGACCTCTCGCAATCTAGGCGTGAGAATACCACTGTGCCACAGAGGGCTGTGTTTATTTTGATACCAGAGAATGATCCTAATGTATTTCAGTCTTTATTTCAGATTGTTTAAAGTGCCATGGCCCTATCGCTAATAGCCTCGTCCCCAAACCCAGATTTTTGACCGGAAGTGGTCAACATTTGGTATCAGAAATAAGCTAAACTATTTTTCTCATTTACCCTGTGAAATCTTAGAGCCAAGGACTTTTGGTTTGGAGTAATGAGGCGAAATGTACCCCAATTGGGTCCGACCAATATTAATTTTACACAGTCCTCTAGGGGGCGGCTTACGAAATCAGGTTTTCGCTCTCACATGACAACCATTGAAATATCGGCGCGAAAACTTTACAGGTGGGCTTTTTGGGTGAAGGCAATCTATCAATATGAAACTGTCCATTCCTTAAATCGGGCCCATCCCCCTTTAAGTGGCCACTCGCCGATCCACAGGGAGAGAGTTAATATATACCTTTTTTGTACGGAAGCTCATCAGCTTGAGTTGAACACTGATAAAATAGATCAGACTGGCAATTTTGCCACAAGAAAATCATGGGGGTGGGGGTGCTTACAAACTTTGACAATAATTCAATAATATTGTTGAAAGGCACAAATATTCCTGCTATCTAAAAATACTGCAAGTAACTTGCGACATCCCCCTGGCAAGATGGCAGTCCTGGAACATGACCTCAGATGACCTTGACCTTGGTCTATGACCTTGACACCATCCACATCTGAAGGAACTTATTGTACCATATACTGCTCGTGTTAGATTATCTATGTTTTCAGCGTGCATTATTTTTCACGAAGGGACTGGGCTCTGTCAGATAATGCACGTGTCATCATATAATGCCCCAAAAGCCCGTCTCAGATATGCCAGGGGGTCGCCACAAGTCCAACTCCTATTAGCTACTATAAATACCTCAAGCATTTGATATCGACTTACTGCTCAATATCCAAGTAACATGCCTGCATCGTATACAGTCAAAAAAAGTAGTGCCTCCCCCTGAAAATTGTGCATTTTCTAGACAAGTTAGCTCTTACCTGTTACAAAATGTAAAATTGTACACGGAATGGTACACATTTTAAATGCAAAAAAGTTTCAACCGCAGTTGACCTTATCCCTGAAGCGACTTCTTTATTAATTTGATGAACAATTAAAAAAATGGCACTTTTTTGCATAGGGAGACTTTACAGTCGAGAAAATCAGTTTTTAAAGATTTTTTTTAAAAGATTCCTTTTCCCCCTATTACTGACATCCGATTCCCAAAAATTTTGGTACCAAATGATAGCTTAAGTTTCCTATCTTTCCATTGGTATCAATTGAAGTACCAACATTCCCATTAATGACCTCACTATGACGTCATGAGTTGAGGAAAGTATAAAAAATTACTGGTAAGGGTGAAACTGATATTTCGCATATTTCCGACTCAAAAGTAGCACGAAAACTCTCGGAGTTAAATCTAGTCATATCCCGTCAAAGAGAGCAAAACTGGTGTGGAAATCGTATTTTCAACATATTGGTAAAAAAAACTTTTTTCCCCTATTGCGACACTGTGCCCTAATTGAAATGGACAGTTGTGCTGACATGTGAACATTATAGCTTCCACCTGACATAATTCTAGGCATGTTGGGACTCGTTTTTGTACCAATGGAAATAAAGATGACCATAGCATCTTGGTATCAAATCAAGTTCTGTGGTATTCCTGTGTTGTACTAGGCATGGTGATACCTCTCTCCGTCTGTGATTTTCTCGATTTGTTCAATCCTATGCCCGAAATAGACATTTTTAATTTTCATCAAATTTAATAAATACTCATTGGGTCGGAAGAGAGAGATGGGATTAACTATTGTGTGATTTTTTTGCACATTAATAATGTAACATTGCAGTGAACTTTCATATTTTTGTAACAGGTTAAGGAGCCTAACTTTTCCAGAAAAGTATACCTTTGTCAGGGGAATTATTTATTTTGAACTGTATATATATACATACCCTCTACGAACTTAGTATCTACAATCTATGGTGTCGTCTAACTTAAATGATTGTGTTGAAAAAAAATATTGGTTTTCTCGTTTAAAGTATTATTTCAAATCACCTTCCTCAGACCATCCCAAATAATGTGATTTTGTACTGTTTCTTTCGAAACGCGTATATCTTAATTAACGAAACAACTTTTTGTACTCTCAAAGTAGGTACGTTGACATTACATATTGATCTAAATATAAAATTCCTTATGTTATAATTTGTCAATTAGAAAGCCTTTCAGAAAGTTTTAGTTCTATATGAACTTCCTCCTCTGTGTCCGTGACGTCAGCGCGAGATTTGATGGGCCCACCAGTAAACCGCACGCGTTGGCTTAAATCGCCAGCGTTTTTACACTCGCGCACGAAGATGGCATACCTTGACCGCGGACGTACAAGTTGCATCAATGTTTGACATCACTGCAACGGGTAGAGAAATGGACTATATCATGTTTCTATATAAAATAGTTGGCCCATGAGAATTAAGTGTAACTTTCAAAACCAATTCACAAATAAAATCGTTTTCAATGCAAAACCAGTCCATGTTTTGTACATACATGTCTGCGTTGGTCTTTAACATCTAATCAGTGGGGCATTGGAATGGTAGAAGAAAATTCATATGCGTTAATATGCAAATCGTCACTGTTGGGTTTGGTTTTGGAAAAAGGGCAGTGCGAAAAGTCTACCTTTCTTTCAATTGCTTGACGCTTTTCATCACTAATGGGTTCGTTTTGAAACTGCCAGGGAGGTGCGAGAAAGATTATCCACTCTCAGCGTCTTAGAGAGTCTGATTTTTCTCGCACTTTAAGATCATTTTCAAAACAAACCACTCAACAATGAATTGCTCAAGGTCTTTTTGGCACTATTTAATAGAGTCTAACGTTGGACATTGGAGTATAGAAGTGTTTTTTAATTTATTTTAAAAACTACCTCAAAATTTAGATAAAGTACGTTAATTATTAATGTAATGTAATGATTTTGATCATTGGTTTTTCTCAAAGTAATGAGCCTCCGGCTCTCTTGCTGCCTGCACTGACCCATACGGTCGCTGCGATTATCTGTCGAATGCACTAGGCTAGGTCCCTTATCCGTATCTTAACCCCAAGTCCTGGTTTTAATCCGACTTCAACTTTTTCGAAGGAGACCAGAAAAACGAAAACTTAACCACGGACACAACACACACCTACATACGACATGCTGCGCCCCTCACAATATCCCCCTCTGCTTTTTCAGCCAGGGGCTATAAAATGAACCAACCCGTCCTAGCTGCATGCCAGTGCATAACCTTGACATTTACACGTAAACACGTGCGCGATGATGCACTATCTACGTATCATCTCATATCGGCCCCAACCCTAATAGTGCATTTTTCTTACAAACCCCGCCCACTATATGAAGTTCATTGGCACTGTTTTTTGCATGGTGTGATTTCCAGCACCTTCTGTTTTATTCCATTGTTCACTAGATAACATCCGGAGAAAAGTTTATTAACAAAATAGAGTTGATCCCGATCTGCGGTTTGGCGTATGAGTAATTGCTTGTTCCACCGATCGCATGACCCCACTGTGGCTGTATAAGAAATACAAAATTTCGAATTTTCTTCTACCAGAATACGACCAAATTGCACGTAAGATTAGGTACACCATGGATTACTAAGTCCTAGGTTCATGATGATATCAAATCTCAACTTTGTTAGGTAAGTTGGGGGGAGAGGCTGTTTATCACGAAATACCCCTTAATATCTTGTAGACCATTATCTTTACTACTTCAACCTAATCCTAAATTGTAACCCTAGAAATTGAAGCTCATGCTTAGATTAATATAGTTGTCTATTCAGAGCCCAACAATATCACCATCATGTTCAAGACACTTTCTCTTTGACATGTGCAGAAATGCACTGCAAGTAATGGGTCAATACTTCTAAAGAATACACAAATTTCCCCAATTTTTCTCTTCCGAGATGACATGATCCGAATAATTCTAGATGCTGGGCACCAAAATGCAAATTTCTTTCTGCCGACAACTGACCCTCAGGTACGTTGTTATAACTATGAAAAACAAAGTAACCGCTAAAAATAGCTTTTAAATGATAGTCAACTGGACTTAGGTACCCTTCAAAGGTGATTGAGTCAAATCCATGATGCACCAGTTTTGGGAAATTTTACCTCAATAGGGTCATGTGATCCCACGAAAATGCTTTTTTAACACATAAAAACCCTGACTTTTACAACTAATTAGCCCGCAAAACATTAATATTAAGTCCTTTAGCATGATTGTGAAATGATTTGTGGTCCTCTCAACTTGAACACTTTATCCCTAAGACCTGACAAGCACTTTGTACCGAAAGTATAGGTTACATTCAATGCATTATGGGATTGGTTCAAAACACCCGCTGGGTACCCTTTTTGCCAACTTCACCATTTGGCTCATCTTTCAGTATAGTCTCTGCTATTATCAGTCCATCACAAATGATGATAGCTGTACACTTGATGCTTCGTTTCTCAACATTTAGTTCTTTCCTGTTTTCAATTTGATAACTCTAATAAAAAGTCTTAAAAGCACTCATATGCAACTGAAAAAGAAGTTAAACTTATTGGAGATAAAGTCCATTAGAAAACTCCCAGATTGCTCAAGCCCTGTTAGATTCCAATTTGCAAGTTTGTAACTGTCTTAGTTATGAATAAAGTAAATTAGAGGGATTTTCCAAACTACACTTAAAAATTCATCTTGAATTATACCATTGACACCTACCAAAACATCTGATATGTTGAGTCTAACTTTAAGTCGAAAAATACTGCAAGTTAAAACTACAAGATCCTCCTGGCAGGGCATATGTCTGGTAAGGTAAAAGGTCAAATAGGGGGTAAGAGGTCAACACTAACACCCTCGATGGTCTTTGAAGGTTAAGCAAGATTTTACACAGCATTTAAAGAAAGCGAAAATGAAAATGCATATTCCAGATTAAACTTAACCTCCAGATTTGTATCTCACACGACTGCTGCAAGAGATATCAATATTGGATGACAGATTTGGGCAGTACAGCAAATTAAAATTGGTCGAAAAATTGGTAATTTTTAACTATAACATCATTTTTTGCTTCAGAATTACACAAAAAATAAGTTTAAGGTAGGAATCGTGGCTTATGATGCTCCACATTTGTTCTTTAATTCATATCAAAATTACACAGAGATACGTTTTGAGGTATCTTAGATTATTGGGGCTATGGATTGCCTCCCCAGAAAAAAAAATCACTATAAATCATTAGATTTACTCAACCAATTTATTTGATTTATCATGTTTTTGAGGAGTCCAAGGTCTTGAAAATAATCGGATCCGAAACATTGATAATCATAAAATCAGATGACAAATTATCCATGACAAACTAAATGAACAATAACGCAATTCATAATTGTCATTTTGATGGACATGCCTAATCTTAAATGCAAACTATAAATTCATACATTTTTTTCAATTGTTCAATTTTTCATTGATAATTTGTCCCCCTGCAATTTTAAAAAGTGAAATTAATATACATGCAAGAAGAGAGAAAAAATTTTGATTTTCAAAATTAATTTGAAAAGCTGTAATTTTGGTTAAGTTGAACATTATGAAAACCTAATTTAGCTTTATTTTCTTGATCCAAACAATGCATTGTGCATGACATTTTGTTTATTTTGGCAAATAGACCCTTTTCATGACAAAATTTAAGACACTTATCTGAAAGAATTGAGTCCAAAATACTTGAAAATTTGCAGGGAGAACTTAAAAGTGGAAGGACAAGTTCCTTAGAATTGTTTAAGGTGGCTGTTAAGTCATGAATTCAAAGGAACTCTTTTTTTGCCGTATCTTTTCCTTATTGTTGTTCCAAATAATATAAAAGTAATACTCTTTGAGAAGGAAATGAACTCAATGAATCCAAATGGATAATATTTTTTTCCAAAAATACGTATTTTTTGAGAAAATCATAAAAAATGGTGATTTTCACACCACTTGTCATTTTTTTTTGTTTCCCATAAAAAAATATAGAAATGTTTTAAAAAATTTGTGCCTTGTTTCGTTTTTGTATCCCAGGGTCATAGTTTCTAGGGTCGGTATTTCCCTTTTTTCAAAATTCTGCCCTATTTATCAAATTGAATTTGCCAAAAAAGCCAAAACCGCGTGTTTTTTTCAATTTGGAACAACGCCAAGATTGTTCCAAAGGTTGACATAAATCACGATTTTTAACCAAAAATTGGAAAACTAAAAATACCGACCCTAGATTTTTGATATGCTCTATACGAATTGCTTTCATTCTTACTGTTGCTGATATGATTTCGAGTAACTGGGACCGAAAATCACGAATTTATCGCCGCGACAGTGAACCTGAGAAAATCGCGATTTTGTCCCACATATTGTCCCGTTTTCGCTACAAAATATAAGCCTTAATTCCAAACACCAGCCCGTTTCAATCTCTTATTCTTCACACGGCTTCTGCACCAGGTCAAATTGCTTCATCTGTATACTTTAAGATCAAATTCAACAATTTTATGAGGCTAAAACGTGGAAATTAAATCCCATTCTGTTTGCAAAGCATTTCACGTGGGCACCCATTTTACAATGGCATCAAGTTTACCATGGATATGCGTCATATCGAATCTATGCATCAAGGCGTTTCTGTTGCGCTCATTACATCGCGGGCGCCGAATAGCACAGACGCGTAATGCGTAATACGCTAAATTACCCTCCCTTTTGCAGTTCCATCCCATGTGGGGTTGTTTTTGGTCAAAATGCGTAACCACATTAAAAGTTACAAATGAACAAATACAGGAAAAAATAAATATATATAGATTTTTTTGTTAAATCTATGGACAGAAAACATGTTATATGCCGTTAAATAGTTAAAAAAACTAAAAACTGGCCGTTTGACTAAGTTCCTGACTGCACAAGCCACCTTAAGTTACTTTTTTCAACTGAAGAATTGACAGAAAAGAAAGAAAACGGCAGTGTTCAAAGATACTAATCGTCCATTCAATTACGTGTTGTAGTAAGATTCCGTACGGACCGTATTATAAATTTTTTTTCCCGATTTTGTCCCCTTATTAGGTTGCTTCTGGTCCATCATTTGGCAGCGCTTGTTAGGATAACCTATCACTTGTACTAAATGCAGAAATCAAATTTTGATGATGTTGTCAATTTTCTGATTTAGCAAATCACTGATAGTGCCTTTAATGTTTTGTTTAAATCAATTCTGTTTTATCCTTTTGAATGAAGACTTTCAAATTTCTGTCATCACAGGAATCTAGCACAACGGCCTCTTCTAATAAGACAGATGTTGCTTGAGTTTTTTGCCATTCCTGCTCCGTTAAGGGTCCATTGGGCCTGCTTCTGGTGCCTTTATTGTTCATTCAATTCTGCGCTTCATATCCATGTATCGGCCTAATTATCAGAGTTGCTTTCTGTTTTTTTTGTTTTCATGTGGCAATTTGTTCTGTCTACAGTATCATAGGTTTCCTTCTTGGGAATTCAATATGGAAGTGTCCGATTGTTTTGGTTTGGGTTGGTTGTGGTTTTAGCATATTTGTGGTTAATTTGAGTGATTTGATAAGTAGAGTCTTCTACAAAAGTGAACTCACTGATAATATTTGAAATGCACACCTAATATTGCTGATCATAAGACAATGTTCAACACTTTCTGATAATGGAGTTCAAAAGGGATTGTAAAGCCTTCAGTAAGTCAAGAGTCAATCAATACTTCCAGTTTTGAGCCTATAGATGCTACAAAAATCATGTTTCCCGCAATCTTACAATGTAACCAGCAAATCGGACCAATCCGATTTTGCACTCCTGGTTGACCAGCTTAATATCTTTTGTTCTACATATTGGATTGGAATAAAACGACTGAATAAAGCGTATGGTGTTTGGCTTTCATCGCACAGCTTGTTAAGCTCAACAGCGTGCACTTTGTGGTAAAAGTAATGAAACGTGTTGCACATTGTTAGTACAATGTAGTAGAACATTTTAAAGGATATTGTACATATTGTACCTTTTCCATCCAATATGCCGCCAAAGGTCCCAAGTACTTTCTACATGGGGTCAATTTTCAAGAAGTCATTTATAAGCCAAAATTGTCTCAAATTGCTCATATAGTGACTTGCAGATTCCCCACAAGTATATTTGCCGTACCTAGTACATGGCGTTTAGGTTGTATTGAAGGGTCAAGTCACCAAGTCAATATAAATACTTGTATTTAATATATGGGAAATCTATACTCGAAGTAGTAAACTGCAATACTAATACTCTTGAGTTAAGGGATAGTGTGCTGTTATTAATGCTTCACAGTAGCTCAACGTTAGTACCATATATGTGAAACATTTTAAATACAGTAAACATTGTGCCTTTTCTAACATGGCCACCAAAAGTCAACAAACTTTGTACATTGGTAAAAATTTTAAAAGATGTCATATACAGAAGAAAATGGTATATTATTGCTCATAGTGACTTCAGGATTTCAAACAAGTATACTTTCACCTACCTTGTACATAACGTTAGGTAGCACCCTGTGGGTCAAAGGTCAACCACTCCAGATATACCTCTATTAAGGAAAATACATACCTAAAATAGTTAAGTATTAATAAGGATAAGTTATCAAAGATTCAGCAGTAGCTCACTTAGCAGTGGGTAGGTCGTTTTCACAGGTCAGGTACACATCTAGAGAAGGTGAAGGCAGGTTTTTGGTAGCATTTCAGTTTTCGGTGTATTCTCAGTACATTCCATTTGAATAGGTCATGGCAAAGCAAGGCTAGGCAGATTGGCAAGTTTATTAGTCTAGCTATCCTTTCATTTGATCCGCAAGGGCCGAAAAGGGACGCCTATCAGATTCTTTCTTTCTTCAGACAAAGGGCATGCTGCCCGTTATATTCTCAACATGGATGCATCTCAGATGAACAAAAGCATCTCCTCATTACCCCTGCCTAAACCGATTACTGAGTAAAATCGTATTTTAGGCAGGAACGTGATATTAGAGTCTTTTTAGGAGACTCCCAAGTTCTTATGACTATCCAAGATACAGAGGTGAGGGTCCCCCCTACGTCTCATTGTTTCCGCTATTTGCTTACCGACTTAGCATAGCTTAAGCAGTTACCCTCATACTTCAACTTTTGACCAGAAAAAATAGAAACCATGTGAATGATTTGCGAGACTTTGCCACCTTCATATCTACTTGACCTCAAGACTCGAAGATGTGGTATACTTCGATATAGAAACCTTATTCACATCTTTTGGGAGACCAATTGATATTACTATGGAGTCGCGACACCTGATTGGATATCCCCCCCAGCGACACCGATCTCTCCATAATCGCTTGTGAAAGGGATGTTTAGTTTTGTTTTGTCCAACAACCTTACTTCAGGTTTTTAATGTGTACCCCTGTATACTTCCAAAGCGATGGCTAACAATGGTGGTTCTCCCGTTTCTTCCTCCACACATTGACTACCGGTTAAATATATAGGTTCTTCCAGGAGCCCTGTGCAAGTCACGTTCTGTGAATCAAGTTGGTTGACGGCGGTCCAGCTAGGGGGTGTTAAGCTGAAAAGTCTTCCAAGTTTTTAGTTTAGCATATCTTTTAACCAAGTGCGCTCTAAACCCAGTAGGAACAGAGCGAGACGTGGTACAGTCTTCTTGACTTGTCAGGCTCGCAATGGTTGGCCTGTGTAATCTTGACAAATCACACACATCTCCCAATCGGTTTCTTATTGTTTACTAGAGGTAAATTGGGACCATTACTATACCTGTAATTAAAAGCATTAGTAATAGTTACTATAATTCACATACTTGTGAATATCTAGCTACTGCTTCTATGCATTGGTGAAATACATGGGATGATTCTAGCCTCTAGGACCTCCACCTCAAATTGAGATCACTGCCACAACCATGTTTATTCCACTGCCAAAGAAGATGACCTATTTCTAAAATGACAACTACAGGGGAAGTTGATCTCTGAATGTCTATAGCTGCCAAGGTTTTACAACAAATGCTTTTGATCCGAATTCGGCCATTAACAAAACCAGGAAGGTTTTCAGCCAGACTGCAGCTCTAACGCAGCAGATCCACATCCTGAGGAGAATCATTGAGGGTTTAAAGAATATAACTCCCCTTGATCATGTTTGATTGTCACCCTTTGTTCACTTTAGAAGGCCTTCGGCTCCATCAATATGTCTCGTGTTCTCAATCGTGTGTCATTATAGCATTTTAATCAGTCAATGCTAATCCAAATAAAGATGTGAGAATTGTGAAGATTCATTATTCAGCTAACATATCGTACGTGACAGAAATGTATAATACGTTGTTATTTTATTAATATGTAAAAGTAACAATTTGTAAACTGGCTAAGATGAACATGTGAGGGACATATATGCTAGGATCAGTAATGGACAACCCGATAGGGCTTATAGTTATTGCTGGCCCTGTAATACATACAAGTAAATATACCAATATTACCAATTAAAGTTACAGCAAAAAAACAAAAATAAGGGATGATAAGAATATTATATAGGCACGCTATGCATAACAAAAAACAAAACAAACAACAAGACAAACAAATATCTAAGGCAAACACACTTAACACTCACTTACGGGATACGGAAATTTTGGACAGAAAGGAAGACTATTCAACATTCTTGCTGAGGTATGTAATAGTAATACCTCATATATAGATCCCCTGCATCTGATTGGTTAAAGTGGAGGCATAAATTCAACTAGCTTCAGAATTGAAACCAAAAATGAACTAACTATTCCTGGGAGAGCTGGCATCTCATTCATGACCTATATAACCGGACACCTCTTCCCAACATGAGACTGCTGTAGCGGCCTATATAATCCTCCGTATTATGAGTGTACATATTGAAGCTGGTGTAAAGAGATGACTATAAGCATACCGTATTTGTTTACTCGTATGTGGGAGTCTGTTGCTGTGAGTGTAAGTCTGATACAAACCGGGGATCCAAACAAGAGCAGGGAATGGCTGAATCGCATCATCAGTAGGCCTATTCTCGCTTGAGGTTGTTGTTACTGCCGTACTTGAAACCTATCCTCTGATGTTGTTTGACAGCGATCGTCCATAGCGCCATCGCCCGGCGTCGCGCTTTGCTCTTTGGAAATAAAATGGCTGCGCCCATGCACTCGGCACTCCGGTTTGACGGGTCGCTGGCAAACGATTTCGACCGTTGATAAGCACCTAGATCCAAAGATTTCCTGATCAACAGAGCCAACATTGTGTATAGGTGTTGTAACAGAAATATAATTGGAATTATCACATTTAGTCGTGGGGTGTGTGTGTTTTCACATCGTGTTAGGGGAATGCTTGAAGCGGTGATTGTAGAAGTTGCTGAATTCGGAATTCCGATCTGCAAGTAAATTGTACACTCTTGCCGACAAAAAAATGGCAAGAAGTCGATTAAGGGCGATCCGTGTTTGGACTCCAAACATTATTTCCTCAACACAAGAAAGGTTGGTTGCTAATTCTTGACAAGTTTTTGACCCTTAAGTTACAACAAAATTGTTTAAAACCAAATGCATTCAACGCATGACAACATGGCCTACAGCTCAAGAGCTACACATGATATAGGCCTGGTTATGACAAAAATCTATATATCCGGTATATAAACAAATAATTGACTGCTTTTTATCGGAGCATGGTTGGAAACTATAGGCCCTCGGTGATCTCGAAACCATACTATGCCCCTCGACTTACGCCTCGGGGCATAGCAAGGTTTCGAGATCACCTTGGGCCTATTGTTTCCACCATGCCCACTCATACATCAATATTTGTATACTATGCAAATGAATGAAGCAGAGTGAAGAGTAGAAGGTGAAGAAAAAGTAGAAGAAAGAGATTAAATGGATTAAGAATAAAGTAAGGAGAAAAATAAGGACTTGGGAAGAAATTTATAAAGAATTAACTGGGTTTGAGATAAATGTTTGTTTCAGTAAAAGCTTTAAAAATTCTTTGTTTGTAATTGTTGTGATGGATTTTGGAAGCTCATTCAAGTTTTGCGCCGTGATTATTATAAAGTGCTTTTCAGAGGATGATTTTGGGAGGGAAGATGAAGTTTGTCAGCTTGTCTGTTTTGTAGCTGTGGATTTGTCTGTTTGTGGTAAAGTATTGCTGAAGTTCGGAGGTAAATGATTTGTTGTGATATCAACTATGAAGGCGCTGTTTTGAAGTGGTTGATGTGCTCTACTTTAAGTGTTTTTCAGTGAGTGAAATAATGGCCAAGTGTGAGTTCTGGCTGGTGAGTTTTTGATAGTGCGAATGCCCCCTTTCTGGTGTGATGTTTAGTTTGTTGAGCTCTGAATGATCGTTGGAGGCCCAGATGATGTTACAGTAGCTAAGGTATGGGAGAACAGTGTGTTTTAAAGTGATTTTAAGGTGTAGTCTGGAAGGTGGTGTTCAGTAACTCTGTAGATTGTACCATTGTGCGAGACGCTTTTGTAGTGACAGAGTTGATATGTGCATCCATGGTTAGTTTGTTTGTCGTCGATTGTGAATGCCAAGAAATTTGGTTGTTAAATCTTTTGTTAATTGCTGTATACCCAACTCTAGCGTTCAGTTATAACTATTTGCTGTATACCTTTGCTAGTTAATTCGATAAAACAACAGATGTACAACACCGATGTTTTTTGCTCATTTTCCTTTTGTTCCTTTTGTTGGCATCTTAGTGACTACCTTCTGGGGAAAGGTTTCAGTGCGTAACCAGAGGGGGGGCAGGGTGGGCGCAAGCCCCCCAACCGGAACCCTTCCCCCCCCCGCCAGCCTCCCCAAATGAACTTAACCTTTGTACAGTGTCTATGGAGAAGGACCCAAATTGAGCCCCTCAAATAGCTTAAGCACCCCCTTCTGCCCCCCCCCCCCCCCATTTGCAAAGTATGGTTACGCCACTGGAAAGTTTCTATCGACGATCATGGTAGTATACACAAACCTAGATCCTAGAATTGATGAATTAGTGCCTGATGATTTGCCTTACTTGGGTCTTCTCATGTTGGACCTACACCTACCTTGGCACTAATTATAAGTGCCAAAACCAAAATCTGAGTACGCTGCTATCAAATTTCTCTCTCTTCCCATATCACACCTTCTCTACCCCCACCACCCCCTTTTTTTCCTCTTCTCCTCTCATTTCTTTGCTTTCTCTCTCTCTCTCTCTCTCTCTCGGTCTTCTGTGGTGTGTAAATAATAATTAAATAACATGAGGTTCCATGACTTTAGGTCAACTTATGATAAATACACATTTCTTTAATTGGCTGATTTTGAATTCAATTGAATTGTAATTTTGGCCGCCATTTTTTTGGCTGCCATCTTTGAACTTATTTATTATGATAAGGGCATTTTCAATGCTGGGGGTGAAAACCTTCAGTGTTTCCAGAATATACCCTCTCACAGATATTCCAAGCTCTTCCTTGAGACTGACTGAAATAATGTAGTTAATACATTGCGATTCCTTGTCAAAAATGAGTGAAAAATGGTGAAAGTTCTTGACCCTCTGTCGGCCATATTGGAGGAAGTACAATATGTACCATATCTTAAAATTGTTGTATATATTTACAACTTTACCTCGTGAAGTTTTCATTCTTTTACCACAAAGTGCAACACTTCTTACTATATTTACCTTAACCTGTACTATAGAGCCTATCATGCCTAGGTACTTAAGTTTTTTAACAAAATGCCTTTGTCCCATTCTTAACATATTTTGGGACAGCCTGTACACTATAACACCTGACATGTTTTGAAGACATTTTCAGAAGAAGCACAACATGTGTGAACTTCCAAATGTCAAGTTGCACATTCAAAACCCTTTTTTTCTAAACACTTTGTTAAAAGTCATTTCAAAAACTTGATTACACCAGAGGGTGTATTGAGTCCATCCCACATTGCAACCGGTTTTGGGAAATTTTAACAAGGTCATGTGATTCCACAAAAATCGTATTCTTAAAGAGCATGAGGAGATTTCTCAGAAAGAAGCCGCCCCCAAATTTTTTTTCGTACCGGGTTTTTTGCATATTTGGAATGCTAGTGAATAAGCCGAATACGCCTCTTTTATGTTAAATAATTGATGATTTTAGTACTTTCTGTCGTCACGACAGAAAGTCAAAGCACGTGTTCTATGGGACATTACGGTAGCAGGCAAGTTCCAAACCAGGTTTGCTGTTTTCTTTTTGTACTTTTTTTGTCTCAATAACCCTTCGGAACGGTCTTGGTAGGTGGTCTACATCGATCCTGTGGCAATTTGAGAGAAATTCCGTATAGCTAAAAAAATCTCCTCCTGTCACTTTAACACATAAAACCCTGACATTTGACACTCAATTGTAGCCCCTGGCAGCCCACTGGCCTGTATAGCTGCAAGTACTTAGGTAATTTTTTGCATGATCATAATATGTGGCAGTTCTTGAACTTCCTTGAATACTTTTTAATCCCTGAGTACTGACATGCGTTTAATACAGTACAGTATAGGCACATTGCAATGCATTGGGGGAATTGATTCAAAACACCCTCTGGTTTTACACTGTACCCTATACCCCATAAACTCTGATGACTTTGCCTCCCTAAAGTAATTCTAAATTTCTATATCTTCACTAGATGATAAACCGACCACAAAAGAGGAAGTTCACGTGAAAGAACTGTTCAAATCAAATGCAGTAATGCCGCATTGACATGCAGTGGAGAATAAGATTCACCTTACAACAGGACTTTCTAGGCTAGGTGAAAAAGGTGCACTGTTTATGAATGAACATGAAATATCTGTATTATAATGGGTTATGTGTATCTGTCTGTCTGTGTGTCTGTCCGCCCTTTTTCTTGGTGGCCGGGAGTCGTATGATCACGAAACATGGGGGTGGGTGTATCTTGGGCCGGGTCAGATCAAGTTCGATCGGTTAGCAGATACACGCCCCACAAGCCGGGTAATCGCAAAAGACAGTTTTCAAACAAGTAGTGCTTTAGTAGTCCCCGGACTATGGGCTACTTCTAACCCAGATTCGCTTCAGCGGTTCCATTGTTTTAGCGCAGTGAAGTTGAACCATTACTCAAAACTAGCAAGACATAGCAATTCTGACTGCAGGGTGCCCTAAATTTCTAGCCAGAGTGTCTCGCCTCGAGGCCGTTTTTCAATGAAACTGCAACCCGATATCAGCTCGTCTGCGCACACTTGTGTGCCAACGGGAGGTCAGTAATTGCCAAAAGGGTTTATAATGTCAATTATGGGACAGGACGGTGGGCGTAGCCCACCGCGCAAGCGGCTTGCCGCGAAGCGCATAGCGGGTGGGGTCCAGGTCCCTGGTATGTGAGGCCCATGAATTTGGCTAGCACGTGTCCAGGGAAAGGGTTAAAAAAGCCAGGTTCATCGCGAAATCCGGGTACCGCCTAGTAACTAATAATGTGAAGATAGAAGGCTTTCATAAGTGACCCCTGCCTTTCACATCAGAAAAGGAAGTTGTCACCTGCAACATTCACACCCTTCCCAAATAGTTGACCAACAAATATCACATGAGCCATGTTCAGACGGTCACAAAACTCCAAGGGCATGAACTCCGTATAGGTGAAAAATAAATCTATTTATTTTACTTTACTCCAAGTTGCGAAATCATCCCACTGACCATTCTCCTCCGCTTCTCATATTGGGGTGTAGCCAGAAGTCGTAACCATGCCTGATATTCAAACACAGAAATTTGGGCAAGAGTTCCATATGTACCCCTTCAACGTTCTATACATGTAACAAATTCTTTTATATTTTTGGCCCTAGATAACACTCCAGAGTTTAAAACTCTGAATGTGTCCACATGGCCAAAAACTCTGATTGACATTCCAGAGTTATAACACTCTGGAGTTTCAGTCACCCTCCACATGGACATGACTATGGACAGAACAATAGCTGGTCAGAACCAAGCCTGCTCAATGACATCCCATTTTGGTGGTTCCCTTCTACCTGTGTTACTCCTTCAATGATAACAAGAGACTGGTTAGAGCAAAGTGATGCAGGGGGGGAGATATAATGTCACTGGTCCACAGGGCACAACACATCTCGTGCACACGCAGTTATTTTGAATCGGAAAACATGAAATAATGGTTTTGTTTGTCAATGGTATGACCTAAGCAACCCTTTAGGTTAGGCATAAAAAAAAAAATTGTTGGCGTAACCCGACCAACCCTAAAAAACCTGCCAACTCAAAATTTTTTATGCAATTAGCACAAAATAAAAACAATAACCTGCCGACCGACCCATTATTTTCATCCACAATTAAAAAAAATATTTTTTACCAACACAAAGACGAAAAAATAACAAAACAAAACAAAGCAACTACAACAAGTAAAATAAAAGCTCTTTGCTATGTCATTGAAAAAAGCTTTAAATAGTAGCATCTTGTATTCATTTTAAAGTAAAACAATGAGAAGATCTAAAA
Organism: Ophioderma brevispina; assembly: GCA_023653785.1. NCBI lineage: Eukaryota > Metazoa > Echinodermata > Ophiuroidea > Amphilepidida > Ophiodermatidae > Ophioderma > Ophioderma brevispina. The sequence goes on from JAMKCH010001938.1 coordinate 79,991, forward strand.
AAAAATAGAAAAAAAATCTGACTGACCGACCAACCCTGATATTTTTTCTCCATTATGCCAAACAAACATTTTTTTATGCCTTAATGTGGAAAAAGACTTGTTGAATAGCAATGACTTGTGGGCCTACTTGAAATAGAATTTTATTTAAAGCCAGAATCAGTCATTTTTTTCCAAATTCAAAATGCCGATTTTGTCGCTAAATTGCTAGTGTTAGGTCAACACCTTATAATACTGTTTTACCCCCCCCCCCTCCATCCTTTCAATTCAAGCCTGGGCAATTCTGTTTAGGTTATAAGCTTAACACAAAATCAGTGGTTTTGAGATGGCTTCCCAATGGCCAAATAACCTGCAGGCCATCTCAAAAACCACTGGCCTAAGACTAGGCTTGTTTGTACTCATTTGAATGCATTTTTCATGCTGATTCTGAATATTGTCATAAAAATGCATTGGGAGGGGCATGAACAATTTTGACCGTGACTGGCTTAAAGGTGCAACAAGAGATTTCAAACAATCCATATTTTCTGGTGAGATGTGTACTGATTTCAATATACACCTGGCCACAAAAAAGTATCTAGGCATGTTTTTTCGATTTGTACTGTGCCAAAGTCAGGCCAGTTGAAAGTTTTTTCGAAATATCATTTTGTTGGCCTACGTCTTGGCTCTTTCATTTAACACCACGCTTGTAAAAAATCGTGCAAAATGGCTTGAGATAGAGTGCCCGAAAGGCACAAACCCACCAAACCAAAAGTTGCCCGTTTTTTTTTTTTTTTTTTTTTAAAATTAGGTTAAAAACGCGTGTTTTTTTGTTTTTTGAAATTTTACCCAAAGAGGTTTTCCGACTGAATGAGTGAGAAAGCCTACTTGCAATATTGATTGTGGTCCTCGTGTTCGTGTCCCCACGTACACTGCAATGCCCATTGAAAAAATCCCAAAACTGCAACTTTTTGTTTTTGGGGGGGGTTTGCGTTCTTTCGGGCGTTTCTATCTCAGCCATTTCCGCACGCTTTTTTTACAAGCCAGGTATTAAATGAAAGAGGAAGACCTCAATAATAAAATGTTAATATTTCGAAAACTTCGAATAATGGTAGGACTTTGGCACAGTACTGATCGAAAAACATGCCGAATACTTTTTGTGCCAGGTTTAGATTAGACACTCCAGTAGATTCCTTTTACCTTTTAATTTGGCTACAGAAATAACTTAACATGACGTTAATGTTTGTTTTGCTACTACAGTCTCAGCTTAATCCTTTCATATGGGGATTTTTTTATCGAGAGCTTTACACCAGGCAAAAAAGCAGGATTTTCGTAGTTTTAGTACACCTGTTATTTGAAATCTCTCATTGCCCTTTAATCCCCAATTGGTCAACTGCATGGCCCAACAGTTTAAAGAAAAGAGGTTATGTCACACCTCACAATTCCAATCTTTTGATAAATCACTTAGTCATTTCACAGTTTAAATCTGTAAAAGCAGTGTGAATAAAAATAGGTGAAAAAAGTCATTTAAGAAAAACTACATGAACATTAAAGTCAAGGCAATTGAGTGGCCACAGTGAGTGTGAAAGATTAATAATTTTTTTTAAGTTTAGTGATATAAACCATTGAAGGTGAAGTATTATGTGGACTCACCCGTAACAAAATATTTTGAAGGACATTTGTGGAAAAATTTATTAATATTTATCAATCCAATAAATAGGTAGAGAGAAAAACAAATAAATAGTCCAATATTCCTCTTGAACTAATATAATTTTGTCAGAATGTACCAGTAAATTCAAGAATTTTTACACACAAGTATTCTAGTCTACATCAGTAAAATGTAAGTTAGGGAATTATAGTTCCCAAAAATATTAAAGGGATTAGCAAGGGTATTTGGCTAATCCCAAACATCGAAAAAATCATAAAAATTCAATTTTTACATTTTGGGTTATTGGCATGGATAATGCGAATCATAACATTCAAGTGGTTGGCTTGAATCTTGAGTATTAAAGACAATTCAGTACTTTTATCTGATTCTGTAATTTCCTATACTTGTGTAATCAAAATTCGACTTTGATATGAAAAAAAGCCCTTTCCCGGTGATATCACGGATTTTCCCAGCATTATTGTGCTCCGTGATCAATACAGTTTTGACCTCAAACACACAAACTACGTCGCTGTAGTCTATTTTTGCGGGTGACGGTATGACAATTCCTCAATACTTCATTTTTTTCATATTTGTTGTGGTTGTTCTACATTAAAGTAGTTTTATATGGAATTCTGCCACTTATCCCTGATTTATAAGTTTAGACAAATGCCTTTCACATTTTTTTTTCGAATTCTCTCGCATTATCCGGCTTGCTAATCCCTTTAAGCATGCAATGTATGATAACCATTTTTAAATAAGTTTCATGACTGGGTCATCGGACAACAAAAACGATTCTTTGACAGATATTTTATCATATCCTTAAAGAGACACTTGGGACATCTCCAGAAAGAAGTGCCCCTAGTTTTTTATACCCTAACCAGTTTTTTTTGCATATTTGTCATTAGATCACACCTGAGTGAATAAAACCAATACACAACCTTATGTATTAAAATCATTACGATGATATTTTAAATTTTCCTGTCATGCAAGAAACAGAACAATCAGGCGAACAAATCTTTGAACACTGCTGTTTTTTCTCCTTTACTTTACTGCCGTTTTTCTCAGTTGGAAAATAACTTATGACAATATGCAGACTTATTTTCACTTTTTAAGCTATTCCTGCAATATTTAAAGGTGGTTGTTCCGATTTAATGTGTATTGTGTTCCTCTCTCCTTGATATGATAGCCTGGGAATTGCACATACATCACCCCATAGTACCATGGGAAACAAACTGCGGTTTTGATGGTAGACGCAATAATGCAGGTTGCAAAGCCCTATTTCATCCTGTTCTAATAAAATGGACCTAACCCACCTAAAACGGACAAACGGCGGTTTTTTTTGTTTATATCTTGGAATGACTGGATTCAAGGGCTCAAATTCAGACGAAATGAGAAACTTACCTTTCATCTGATATCAAAATCGATACTACTCTTCCGGTATCCAGGGGGTCCCAAAGACTATCGGCACAACGCCCCTTTAAATAGTTTGACTCTATCGGGTGGATCGCTGATAGTGCCTTTTAAGGGGCATATACTGGTTTTAGCATCTCATATTTTGTTCTTAGGTCAAGAGTTAATTTTTCCCAAATGGCATGTAATTCTGGTGTTGCCTTTCAATGTTACAACAAATGTTTGTATCAAAGTGCTCCAGAAAAAAAAAAAGTTATGCAAACAAAAAACACTCTCTTTGGCAATTAGAAAATACTGTTGTGACATGATGCTTACATCAACATTGAGGGTGCAGTCTTAGCATTCAAATGCTGTTTTATTCTGTTCAATTTGTTTGCTTTAATCCCAAGATATGTTTAGTTCAACTAATCAATCAATCAAATTTATTTGAACTTCATCATCACAGCAGTGTATATCAATAAGCAAGCCAGATTAAAATAATATAAAAGTTAGAGAAAATATTTGCAATGGCATAATGGTATATGAGAGTGAAGCCGAGAATGTGAAGATCGAGGTCACTGCTAAACGCAGGGCATGAAGGTGCAGTGATCTCTTCGTAGGTTCTTTAATTTAGACAAAAATATAGAAAACACAAGATTTATGTTACATTAAGGGACAAAACAAACAGGACAGAACAAACACAATCATGTGTAGTTAACAACGAAAGGGTAAAATCACAAGTTTTCCACTTTTCAGAAAATTGAATAGAATGTATATCCAAATACGTGTACAACAAAATTTTAATAAAAGAACATTCGTTTGAAGGATTAGAAATGATTTTGTAACAATTACTCAGCATTGTATTGATCTTGAAGGTGTGATAAATAGTGATAAGCTGCTCATTCATATCAATAAGTCACATTCAGTGGCGTAACCAGCGGGGGGCAGGGGGCGTAAGCCCCCCCTTTTTTTTTTTTTTTTTTTTTTTTTTTTTTTTTTTTTCTTCAATTAGCAATATTCAACAGGGTTTCAGAATTACAAAGGATAAAGAGGTTAAATTATTGGATAAACTTCATCTTTCCTTGTGAAAGTGGCAAAATTGCGAGTTTACCCTTTCGTTGTTAATTAAACGTATCGCATTTGAAAGCTTATAGAGTGCGCCCTTGATGTTGATGTTCAGTGGCATCACGTCACAACTGTTTTTTCTAATTGCCAAAGAGGGCGCTTTTCACTTGCACAATTTTTTGAGACAGGCTGTATGTTGTTATTTCTGTATATTTATTGACAGAAATGACAAAATATAAAATCTCTTGCCAAAAAGATTGAATTTGCGCACAAGAATTTTTAAAGCCAAGAGGTGGTGAGATCATAGAAAAAAGAATGTGCATCTTTTTTTTTTGCAATTTGAGACATTTCAATACCCTTTCCTTCTTTTCTCCTTTTTAAATTTTTTTACACACCCTGAGGTGTGTATGCTCCCTCCGCACCCCCCTGGCTACACCCATGAAAAAAAGATTCCTCAAAATCTCTTGTTGCACCTTTAAACCACATAACTTGACCCACATAAAACATTAATCTCTCTTTGCAACAATGGTACCCCCATCACCATCAGAAAAGGTAAATAAATAACTAAAGAAAATAAAATATTTTGTCCTGTAAAAGCACTTTATGCTTTTTTAAATCCTTATTTTTCCTGACAATCATTATCAGAGGGCAACATTTCCATCTCCCACCTCCCAACTCCGAGTCTTTCGATTGAATCACTTCTCCCATTTCCAAAATCCTACCACCGACTCAATGCAAGGTGAAGCCTCCGTTAAGCTGGGGCCATTTCCCTCTGCCGTGTACAATTTATTCAAATTAAATTCCAAGTTCATTTTATTCATGATTTATCGTTAATGCGCAGAGCGGTACTGATAAGTAAATCTTTAAATTTCAATCTAGGAAAAGTACATGTATCAATTGCAAACAACCCAAATCTTGACATGTAAATTTGAGCAGTACCAGCAGCCGTAGCTGGCTCTGACTCTCGCAGCAAAATAAAAACCGAAGAGATTGCTGTAATGTCAAGAACCAAAAGAAACGCTACGCTTAGATACGCTACATTCCGCTGCATCTAAAATTCAATTGACTTTCACGTGTTCTACGATTTCTCGTAAAGATCTATAGCCCTTGCACCGATGATCGAATAAACACTCAAAAATCTCGAGATCACACTTAAAATTTCAAGAATACACTCCAAATCTCCAGGTTGCAATAAGACTCTCTCTACTTGTAATCGTATACCCCTATCTCTTAAAGGTGCAACGAGAGATTTTGAAGCTACCCAAATATTGTGTCATAGAAGCCATTTCATATAGAATTAACGCTCAATAGATTTCTTACCTTGTATTTGCCTACAGAAATGTCTTAAAAGAGAAAAAAAGTGATTTTGATTTGCTTATATTTCAATAATAAACATAGGCTGAATATCTATGCTCCTATACAAAATTAGAAATTTCACAATTTTTGTACCAAAGAAACATTTTTCAGCTTAATCATTTCAGATGGGGATATTTTTTATGGAAAGCTTTACATCAGGGTAGAAATCAGTACTTTAGATTTTTTTAGGGACACCTGATATGTGAAATCTTTCGTTGCACCTTTAACATATACTTCAAAACAACTTTGTGTACACACATTAGCATTCAACATGGGCTCATACTTAACATGTCATACATACATAATCTGAGATGGAATGAAGATTGTGCAAATAATTAAACAAATTACAGAAAATTAGCTCAACTTCAATTTTCAAACACTCAAATGAATCTACTAGTACCAATCACAAAATTTACATAACAAAGTACATACCAGAAAATAGTTTAAAATATGATCCTCGAATTATTGAAACAGCAATAGACAAAATTTACATAACAAAGGTACATACCAGAAAAGTAGTGGTTAAAATATGATCCTCGAATTATGAAACAGCAAGAGCACAAAATTTACATAACAAAGTACATACCAGAAAATAGTTTAAAATATGATCCTCGACTTATGAAACAGCAAGAGATTTTTTTCTGGTGGCCAGCACACATCCAACCACTGCTTGGATCTCAGTGGAATTCCTACACGTGCATATTACACAGTCTTGTAACGATAATCCCACACATGCAACTTTGACAACCGACTTCTAGCTCACTCTCGCCAATCTATAAACGAGGAATAAGGACACTTTTTTTATTAAAAACATTACCAGAAATACATCTCCGCTAGGCAGTTCCTTAAACAGATCGACATCCAATAAGATTCCTTTGAGCCTTGTAAGCTGGTCGGTTGGACGACACTATTGTGTGAGGTCTTATTGAATCCATGCACTGCACTGCTGGCCCGCGATATCTCTCCCTCCCTGCAGTGCCTGCCCAAATGCAGCTCAAGTGTATTAACTGCCTACTAAGAGTCTGCGAGTGTGGGTTTACCCGACTCTTTCTGCATGCCAAGTTCTATTAATAGAGGCTAATACTAAACTCCTATACTCCCCGCCTGTTCTGCAAGTCAAGACTGTCAATGCTACAAGGTCAATTACCGTCAAGTTCATTATTACACAGTTATTACCGGGCCGAGTTTACACCTCTATCTGCCGTGCGCGCGCGGACAAACTCGGGAGGGAACGTCAACAGAAAGGTGTTTTGTTTCGAAACAACTTTGTCTCTTTATGTCTTTATTGGATTTATCGGTGCATCGGGGCAAGTTTGGTTTATGTTTTTTTCTTATGTCGTACACATGTAACTGAATATTGTGTTTTCTTGATTTTTTGCTCTGTTAGTGAACTGTACCCTCGATAACAATTGCAGCGAAAAGCATATTAACTATTTATTCTAAAACATACACTGATGCCCAGATCAGATTTCTGCAATTTGCAGATCTGAAGGAATGTCATCCATATCATATGCTGTGAATTTCGTTTTTAAAGAGAGAGACAAAGCTTTTTCTCAAATTGTACTTTTTTTTAAATATTTCTAAATATATGACCAATTTATTAATATTGGACATATTAAACATTATTGGACTGTCTAATATTCCTTAATATATTAATATGTCATATTTCTCAAAAAGCAAAATAATTTTTTAATATTGGACAGATGTCTTTAACACTTTTTTGTTTAACATTGAACTTCTTACATATTGGACATATTTTAAAGCTTGGATTTTTTTTAACCTATTTCATCTTGATTTTTTAATCCTAGTCAAGTCTATTTTTAACCCCCTGGGCCTGTGTCTACCACCTTTCTTACAGTATATCTGATTGGCTCATTACATGATATAACATGATATACCTCTTGAGTAACCAATCAAAATAGACCTTCTGTACATCTTTTCTTACCACGTCTCTGATTGGCTAAATATACCACATAACCCATTGTACAGCCAATTAAATCGGCCGGTAGACCTCAGGGGTTAAACTTCTTGGCTGTCTCAAGGGAAACAATAAAATGATATCCGTATTTACGTCAAGTTGAAATTTAATAAAAGGCGACTCGAGATTTCCTTCCCTTCCAAGGAGGGCGCATCATTTTTCAAACAAATCAATTTTTTTTTGGCATATACAAATGTTTGTCATGTACTCTTCACTGTGTGAAATAACTAAGTTCAAATCGACATTCCTTCATATCGTAAATCATCCCACTTTGTTATAAAATTCCGGATCCGGAATTTTTTGTTCATGGCACGTTATATTGCACATAAATGTGTGCTGCATGAAAAGAAAAACATCCGATTCGTCTCTTATTGGATTAAACATTTTAGGTAACTATCTTTAGTTCTAGTTGACTATTTTTAATTCAATACACAAAAAATATTATATTTCGAAATCTCTGAGTCAGCCTTTAAAAGCAACATAAAATCCATAATCTGATTTGATCATGAAATTAATCATCAAATTTTAAGTTTATTTTGATTGAGATTAAGAATATTATATATAATTCTATAAGACTGAGTAAAAGAAAAAACATGTTTAGCATTCACAGGTTTTTGAAAAAAAAGAGCGGAAGAGGCGCTTTTTATTTTTTTCTGAAAAAAAAGGGTGAAAATATCCATGTTTTTAACTATATATTTAGCACATTGTCAGAGGCTGCAACTTGCCTTAAAGGACACTGGCACATTTGAAAAATAGTGCACCCTCAAATTTTTCAAAATTGATATTTTTGCATGGTTTACAGTTTTATATCCACTATCCTTCCCCTAAATTAATTAAGCCCAAATCAGTGCACTTATGGGTTAAACATAACAATTTTTAAATTAAGGCGTCGCCATGCCGTACGCAGGGGGACGTGCGGGGGGTGGGGGTGGGGGGTCGCACCCCCAAAATTCCACAAAGGGGAACAAAGTCCACTTTTGCTGATTGTTTTTGATAAAAGGTCCAAAATTTAGAGAAGATATGGGGAAAAGTACCTTTTGGTGATGAGATGTTCAAAAACGTCCAAAAAAGGACCATTTTAGGGGTTAGGTCCATGTTTTTAAAAAAATGTCCACTTTTTCGAAGACCCCGCACCCCCCGTAAAAATCCTGCGTACTTCCCTGAATGTTGCTTTAATATCTTCATTCAGCAGAAATGGCGTGTCCACGAAAGACACACCTAGAGTTGATTCCATGGCATGCTCCTTATTGACCATCTGTGACCTTTGATTTTAAAAATATCAAAAAACTAAAAAATTAAAAAAAACACATTTGTTGATTAACGTTTCGGCAAACTTTAGTTAGCCTACAAATTTTCTGGACCTCTTTAGGGCCCCTTATATCTGTTTGGGGTATGTTATTTTTATGTGTAAAAATTAAAATAATCTCTATTCTTCCAATGGGCCTAGACTAACCTTTGAGAGCAAAATTTAAGAAATTTGATATTATCTGAAAATGGTGCCGTGCCCGCTTTAGCGTATAGGAGGCATCCTTCTCATTTTCTGCTTCTGGTCAGGTAGACAGAAATCTAACTTTTATTTTTTGCCTGCCAGAGCCCTCAGAACCCCCACCCCCCCCCCCCCACCCCCACCACCCAAATAAAAAAACCAACCCCCCACCCCCCTCTTAAGAGATGACCATTTTTTTGGGGGTGCAAAAATTAGTGATTTAGCCAAAAATCCCTAAAATTATAGCAATAATCACATCAATTTATGGCCAAAATTGGTTAAAAATCACAACATTTGGGATGTATTTCTATCCCCCCACATTGTCACTGTCCCCCCCCCAAAAAAATTAGCTTTGTCCACCCTTTTGACCCCCCCCCCCCCCCCCCAAAAAAAGTAGTCTCTGGGCACCGCACTGCAGTGGTAGACCATCTTAATTATCACAAACCTGTGAAAAGATGCCTTTTGAGAGGCACCCAAATATTGTGTCATAAGAGTAATTTCATATAGATTAGACACTCAATCAGATTTCCTAACCTTGTGTTTGGCTACATAAATTCTTAAATAAGAAAAAAGGCGATTTGGGATTTGGGCTTATATTTCATATTTTATTTCGTTTCGAATTTTCTCCTATACAAAATTAGAAATTTCACCAATTTTTGTCAAAAACATTTCTCAGCTTAAGGGCCCGCATATGGTAACTCTTAATTTTTCAACACCTAATTATAAAAGAATGCAGTAACCACACCTACAAGATGTCAAAATAGGTACCATAAACCTATATTTTCTTAAAGCTTATAAAATGAGAATTCACAAAATGGAGTTTTTATTACAAGATGAGGTCATTTAATACACGCCCAAATTAAGTGGCAACCCTAATTTGCATAAAACAAAAAGGAAATAAAATAGAATTCATATAAAACTGGTTATTTCTAGCATATGATCTTCCTATTTCAACTTCTGACTTCACAGGAGTTAAAATCACATCAACTAGTTATCACAATCCTATGAATGGCTTGTTACCTTATGCTTTTGTATTTTTTGAAAATGGCCTTTTTAGGGGATCAGGAAAAAATTGCCCACATTTTTTATAAATTTTGGTTGAAAAAAATTGTTGTTGGGGTTGTAATCAAAATATCAATCATAGGATTGATTTAAATAATAGATAAACATCCTGTCCAGTTCATGGATTTTTGATGCTTAACTTTTTTAAGGTCATATCCAGTTTTAAGGTAAAAAATAAGCATTTTGCGAAAATTGCATTTTCGTCAAAAAACTTTCTAATTTTGCAGAATGAATTTTCTTTTATGGATCTAAAAAGAAATGAATTTTAAAAAATTATCTGTACACTAATATGGCTTAATTTAAATGTGTACATTTTCCATTTTATGAATCCTCACCCAGCGATTAAAAAAAATCACCGGGTGAAAAACCTAAACAACAAAGAAATTGATTTCTTAATTGTTTTTTATGTTTTGCAATCATCATTTGCGTCATTAATCATGCAAACTCGATGAAACTTTTGAATGGGATAAAAACCATTTAAGGAGTCAAACATTCTCTTTTAAATTAAAGTATAATCTAAATTTTTGTTTTTTACCATATGAGGGCCCTTAATAATCCAAGTTTCAAGTTTCAAGTTTTTCCATCCATATACAGATCAGTAAATACAAAAAGCAGTCCTTACATGGAGGGTTACCAAATAGAGAGCAAGCTCGTAACATATTGGCCACCCAATAAAAATAGTAAGACAGGGTTACAACAAGACGCAAACAAAGGTGCAAACAATGACCGACAAAGACCATGCATACATACATCAAATAGACAACACATTAGAAAGACACTGGCACATTTAAAATTTAATGTTCAAAAAATATAAAATTATCAAAATTGAAATTTATGCAATTTATGTAAGGTTGTGGAAAGCTATTAACTATAGTCCTCACCTGGAAATATTAAGCCCAAATCACACGCGCCTATGGTATAAAATCATTAATTGTCCGCAACGACATTATTTAGCAGACGACGCGGAAATGGCGAGTACACAAATTTTGATGGGAAGCTTACATCAGGGTAACAATCAGTACTTTCAATGTTTTTGGAGGGACACTACACCAGAAGCATTGACCAGAAAAAAGCTTTGAAAATCATGCTAGCTAAATCAGCCCTTTTTACCTTTTTTTTTTCTGCTCCCTGGGAAATTTTTCAGACCTCCAACCAGGAAAATTCTGCCTCAAATTCACCTCCAATAACCGGGACATCTGCCTCAAAAAACCCCGGGGGGGGGGGGGGGGTACTCAGCAGTGTAAAAGGGTAGGTACATATGTTGCCCGCCGATATGGGTCACAATTTTCCCGCGTTACTATACCAATGGGCGTTTTTCCGACTATAACATGCTAATATAAAGATGGGTCACTTTATTAGGGTGTCATTGCTACTATATAAATGGGTCAATTTTGGGTCGCAATTTACTATGAAAATGGGTCGATTTTTTTCTGATTTTGGCTAAAATCCCACATTAAAAATGGTTGATTTTCTGATATTGGAAAAGTTACTACTATGGACAATGGGCCGATTTTGCTACATTTTTGAAATGGTGCGAAATTTCAAGCCACTATATTCAATGGTTCGAAATTTTTGAACCAACTATATAACTGGGTCATATTTTTTGATACCATTTGGTCACTAAAAAATGGGTCGATTTTTGTACCCGTGGACGCACACCTGTACCCCACCCCCCCCCCCCGGCCAAAACCACCTCCTCCCACCGGGAGCATCTGCCTCAAAACCACCAACCAACCGGTAAAATCTTCCTCAAAACCGTGAATTTTCCCCCTCTGCCATGTGACCCCTGTTACCGCCCCTCGCACCCAACTTTAAAATTGGGAGCATCTGTGCCTAAATTCTGACATTTCCATTTAATTTGGTCATCAGCACTTACATATTGTGGTGACCCGATTAATAACGTTTCTTTGCAAATTCTAACAAATTGGATTTAGATTTGTTGACAAGCTGATATTAGCCAAATTTTTCAATGGGTAACTTACACTTATTAAAGGTCATTTTACATTAATTTGCTTTAAACAGATTGAAATTCCTCTTCCAGGTTCGAACCTAACAAGCTCCGAAGTCCGTGGTAAAAAACAGGTGTTGATGTGCTCAGGGCTGGACTGTTTCCACCTAGACTCATGCACTTTTTTCCTGTTTCCTTCCTCCCTCCCTCCCACCCCCCCACCACCCAGTGGAAATGGATAAAAATAAGCATTTTACACAACCAGTAGATTTTGGGCCAAAAATTTCACTTTCCCCCTTGATTGCCTCCACCTTTTTTTAGACACCACTACTACGCCGCACGCCCCAAATTTGGCAGCTATCTTGTGTGTTATCAATGCAAATATTACCGAAATAATCTACTTTTTCTGTTTCTGAGAAGTGTTTTCTCTCTCTTCTCTTTCCTCTCTCTCTCTCTCTCTCTCTCTCTCCCCCATTTTCAAAATGCTAATGTGCACAATTATGCAAAAAATTTTGACAATTCGGACAATTAGGAACATATGCTGTCAACTTAAGTATCATATATATTTATAAACCCACAAAGTTTAATAGATGAATGTTTACAAAAACCTACCTTATTTTTTGGTGCACTCAAAAAGAAATAGGAAGTTCTGAGAGGTCAATGGCGACACCTCGTCAAACATAACTCAAATTATTATTGCTGCAGCAAATTCAAAATAGAATCGGATGTTTAAATACCGTTACCTCCTGGTCGACATCCCTAAATATTATACTCAAAAAGATAACTTAGTGTTGGGAATGCCTGGCAAATGTCAAAATGTTATTCAAAATGTTATAAATAAATTAGGTCTATGCTTCCCCTGCATCATATTGTTGCATATACGATATCTTCAAGGCAGACTCGCGGCGATTTTAACGTATTTTTTTTGTGTGTATTATTAAAAAATATTCAACTAAATAAAGATAGTTACCTAAACTACTCAATTTCAAAGTTGAGATGAATTGGACTACCTATTTTGATGCATGTAAACCCTAAAGGCTGGCTCAGAGATTTCCCAGGAGGGCGTACCCCTCAAATTTTAAAACAAATCATGTTTTTAGGGGCGTCGACGGGCGCACCTATTAACTTGGCTTTGGAAACCGTTACGGGGTCCCGGTAATGTAAAGGGATCGGCCCGTAGCGGTGTGCTTACTTTTCCCCATTTTGCGAGCACCGAAATAAACCCGACAAAAACGTCAATTTTTCTCGCTAGGTTCTATTAGTTTCAGACCCCATTACGAGACAAATTCAAAACAAAACCTAAGTACGTGACCCTCTGATGCAAATCTCCATAGAACACCCCTATAACCACGTTTTCCGGAGATAAACGTATCGCTCGCGCATAATAATAATATCTTCGTAGTCTGTTGCACAGACTACACACTTTCTTCCCCGGACGCCGTAGGAAACTGCTAGCCCAATTGGGATTTCTACGTTACAAACCTCATGGTAATGTTACCTACGGATTTTCCAAATATGGTGGAAATATAGAGGAGTTGCTAAAGATTACCCGTATACCCCTAAAAATTATTTCTTTTCGGCAGGATTAATCAGAATGAGTTCTACACATTTTTTCCTTGGCGACATTATAATGATATTTTAACGTTTTTTAAAAACACTGTATAATGGTGTCCTCCACGTACCACGCCCTCCATATTGGGTCATGTCAACCGTGACCCGGGTTGTCTTCCATCACCTTGTGACCAATTGAGCAGATTACACTATTATAAAGCAAGTTCCTATGTAGCGCATCGGTTTAAGGTACCTACACACATGTATATTTTTTTTCCCCCAGTTGGTCCTGGTTTCGAAATCGGTCAAGAAAAGTTTGATTTTTTCATTGTTGTTTGTTTATTAGGTTTGTTCTTTTTTTGAGCTGTTTGGTTACCAGGGAAAATGGGCCGTTGTTTTGGCTTTGGTTTCCTCCCTTTTTTTCTTTTTGTAACAACCTACACAGCTTAAATTGAATCACCAGAAGTTGGGAATAAGTAGGCCCAAATGACAAATAATAATGAAACAAAATTAACAACTGGACCAAAAAGAAAGAATTTAAACTATATAAAATCCAAAGTAAAAAATTCAAAGGAATTACAATGAACATGAGTGAAAAAAAGGAAACTTAAATTAACAAATAAAAAGAAAAAAAACCAGATCACAGATTAAGCTTTTAAAGAAAAACAATATTAACGTTAAATTAATTAAAAATACATAAATAATATAAGTCAAATTAAATTAATAACAAAGTTAATGACAAAAATCAATGTAAACAATAATAACCAATGCACTAAGAAAATACACCAATAACAAAGTACTAAATAAAAATGGAACTATAAAAGAAAATCTTAAATCATAAAAAGATAAGTTGATAAACTAATAATAATAAAACAAAATTACAATGACAACAAAAAAAATAAATTTTAAATATAAATAAAAATACAATAAAAATTCAAGATTAACAATTTGAACAATGATTGAAAAATAGAAAACGCTAAAAGACAAATAAAAAGAAAAGACGGAAACAAATAAGACTTTAAAGAAAAACAATATTAAATAAAATAATTAAAATACATAAAAAGATAACTAGCGTATTAAATAAAAACAAGAAAATTATTAAGTCAATGGAATTGGATTGTTAGTTTTCCGGTTGACTGTTCGCAAAAGGAGGTGGTCACTATTTCCCTTATTCATTATTTTCAGATTCCATATAAAATGTTTACGTCATTGGTATAAGAGGATGACTAACCTAAATTCATATATCCAACATCAGACTTTATAACGGTTTTTGGATACTTTTTAAGTCAATATTTCCTTTAAAAAAAAACAATTTTTTCAAGATGATATTGTAGCTCGATCGCAGAGTATGACAGGAGCATTGGTAGGTAAATCTAAAATTTTCATTAATTAAACCACTAAGTAAACCCCCCTCCGCCACAAAAATATGTTAAACTGATCAGAACTACATGCCTGATATTATGAAGAAGCTGAAAGTATGATCTGTTTTACGATTTTCGAAAATATGACTTTAAAAAACCAAAATCCTCAAAGTTTTTGCAAAAAATGAAAATGCCGGGTGGGCGTGTAACTGGAAACTAAATATCGAATTCCATTGGCCTAATAACAAAGTTATAACAAAAATAAATGTAAAAAATAAACTAATAACAAACTCCACGAAAATACACGAAAATAACACGTTGATATAAATATGAAAAGCAGGAGTTTGTTCAGGAAAGATGTGGCGTGGTATTATTCAAAAACTATTAAAATAAAAACAGCAATATAATAATACCAATGAACGCGCATAAATACGAACGTTCGTACGCTGACTCATATAAAAGTGTAAAAAGAAATATCAAAATATCTCATAGAACAAATTAATGAAACAAAAAATAAGCATTTAATAAAATGAGCAAATATTAAAACTAGAAACGTATACAATTAATTGAACGAAATAAAACCAATATTAAAATGAAAAAAAAAAGACCAATAAATTAAAAAGAAAATACGAAGAAAATGTTTTAAAAACAATATAAAAAAATAAAAAATAGAAATGTGACAAAATAGTACCCAATAAAATAAGATTTCACAAATATAACAAAAATCGAACCTGATCAAAACAAATATACACTCAATTTTATAAAACATAATTAAAATATATTTTTTTTTTCAATTACATTTTTCAATTTTCAATTTGGTGAAATGAGAACCTGAATTGGTGGTTGTGTTGGTGGCTGGGTGATTGGCAAAAACACCCTTGTATAATGTTGAACCCTGGCGTTGATGGAAAGAGAACCCCCGGGGTAGTTGGGAATGGAACTCTGTGAGGTTGAGAAGGAAATCTGGTAGAGGTTTCATGGTAATGCAAATGAGGTATTGCCATTTATATTCCGTCAAGCGCTTCTGCCCAATACATATAGCGCATGACGAATCATTGTAATACCAAAAAAGGACTATGGGTAGTTTGGATGGGTAGTTGGGAATTTGTCCATATAGATAAAAAACGATAAGGGTGTTGAAGTAATGTAGAAATGTGCCCTGGTGTATTTGGAAGGAGGAACCTGGCTTAGTTGGGAAAGGGCCACTCTTTTTGTAGATTAGAAGGAGGTCTGTGTTAGTTGGGAAGGACGCTCTGTGACCGCTGTGAAAGGGCTCCCAGACAGTTGTGGAAGGGTCTTGGAGTTCGAAATGTAAGAAAAGACCTTGGGACTTTGGGGCAGCTAGTAAAAGGGCCTGGTATAGTGCAAAGGAACCTGTGGCGGTAGTCAGACAGGGACCCTAATGTGGGACAAAGTTTAATAATGCTAACATGTTACGTCTGATAAGGTTCACAACAACTAACTGTTCATACTCTATTCTTGTATTTCAATATATATATTTTTTAATACTTATTTTCAACACTTTTGTACTAAGCAAGTTGCAATAAAACTTCACAATTCAATCTGATATTGTGTCTCCGTTCTTTCTCTTTCTTACTAAGTATTAATTCCAACCACATAGACCAACCCAAACAAGACTCCCTCCCTTGGGGCGCCCCTTTCCTTTTTAAAGGAATTTTATTGATATATGCCTGTCCATACAACTAATCATTGTGTGAAGTAAGCTCAATCAAAGTCCTTCATAAAGAAAATCACAACTTTGTTATAAAATTCCGGATCTGAATGGTTGTTTTACACAGTATCCTATGGCATACATACATAAATGTTTACTGCATGAAACGAACATCCATTCGTCTCAAACAACTTTGGAATTGAGCATTTAGGTGATTCATCTTTAGCAGTAGATGACTATTTTCATTATTACACAAAATATATTTCAAGATCTCTTCTCTTCGTCAGCCTTTAAAGTTCATAGCAATGCGATATACTGTATATAACCAAATTCTCGGATCCAGAATTTTATTACAAAGTTGCAATTTTTCTATAGAAGAGATTGATTTGAAACTAACTATTACAACAGCTAGTGATAAGTAATTGGACAAGCACTAGGCCCAAAAAAAGTTTGTCTCAAAGAAATGTGAAAAATCGCAATATGAAATGCGTTTGTTTTTTGTTTAGAAAAATTCTATGCAAAATGTGGGAGTTTTGGGTTTTTTTATTGAATTTTTTGAATCACTTTACTACATTTTTTTTCGGGCCGCTTTGCAGCCGAATTTTCATTTTTTCTGAAAATTGAAAAAAATCTTTCAAGTGAGCAAAAACCTAAAAAAATATGGGCTAAAAAGCCAATTTTAAAACAAAATGTGTGCTGTCTTCTGAGACAAGATTGTTTTTCTTGGCCTTATGTATGTGTAAAAGCACGATGTGTTACAAATATGACAGAATCTCCGAGCTTTTCGGGGCCTAGTGCTGCTATGAATGACTATAGTTGCTCAGAGTTTTATAATTTATCACATTTTTTTTTTTTTTCAAAATTTTAGATTTATATGCATTTTTAATGTCATTTTTAGAAGGACCCTGAAAAATGCATTCACAATGAGTCAAACAAGCGTAGTCTTAGGTCAGTGTTTTTAAATGGCTTCTACAGTCATTTGGGAAGCCATCTCAAAGCCATCATCAAAAGCCATTGACTTATAGCAGGTTCACCAGGGTGGAAAATACTTTTTTATTACACATCTATTAGTGACCTGTGGTGAATAGCAGTGTCCTCAACGGTAGCGCATTTCATATAGAAGGTCCCCAAGTATGCAATGAGGTATTGCCATATATTCCATCAATCGCTATTGCACAACAATTAACGCGTCATGACAGAATCAATTATATATACCTCATATAATGATCTTCTTATCTTCTGATTGGTTAAAATAGAGTCATTAAAATAGCTGGGCCCATGTTTTTTCTATCAAGATGACATCATGCTTAACTGACCGGTGCCCGGTCATGGCAATCAACTGTGCCCGGAATAATAAACCGTCTCAACCACGTGTGTATACGATCGCTCCTGTGTGCGCGTCCCCTGTACGATAAAAGCGTGTATAGAGGTCAGTGCTTGTAGACTTGTCATTTTGGGCTCCAATCAGATGAAATAATCTATATATTCGGTATATAAGACAAATATTGACTGCTTAATATCCGGGGCACAGTTAAAATTATAGACCCAAAACAAACCCGCGGTGGGTGTGAAAACCATGACTATGCCCGCTATCTTCGGGCATAGTCATGGTTTTGACCTCACCTTGGGCCTATAAGTTTAACCGTGCCCCTCATAGCCGTCAATATTTGTATATTGTAATACTTCATTTGGGCATGCTTGGACTTCTATATGAATATTTCCCCTCAACTGGCCCCCTGTGCGTAAGCTGTGTAATTCTAGATTACCCAGGAGTTCTCGTCCCTTTACTTCTTACTATGAAACCATTGAAGGACACAGAGCATTGTGGGAATTTTTAAAAGGGTGAATATGCTGTATGCCGGGTTGCGTGTAGTGATGCATGACTCATGAGCAGTGGTGGGTCCAGGGTGGTGGCTTTGGAAGCTGAAGCCCCTGCACTTTATGAAAAATCATTCCTTTTTGTATAATTTTAGCCACTTAGCTCCCTGCCCCCACACTTTTACCGGACACTCAACAATATTTATAAATGAGTAGGTTTGCCGCTGGGCACCGCTACTCCATTGCGATGCACACTCCAAAGAATACTCAAACCACCAACAAAGCAAGGCACGTCGTGCTAATTACGATGCGACACCACCCTGCACCACGCATAATGTTTGTCGTGTGATCTATTTCAACCAATTACTGCATGGGGTCGTGCATGTACAATCAGGGGAATTCCGATGCGCTGTGACACGAGGTTCCGATAGTCCATGTGAATTGAAAAAAAAAAAAAAAAAAAAAATGTCAGAACTAAAACACTCACATTTTCGCTAATATGGACTTTGATGTTTTGCATTACAAATTGCACTAAGTGTCTATGAAATTATTATGAGCAAAATGAGAATGAAATGTAATTTGAGAAGTTGGCCTAGGGCCAAGCTTTCTGTGCTTTGGTATAGCGCTATACAAGTGACCCAACCAAGGTTAATTATATTAAGCAGTGGCGCGCTTTTCAATATGACCTAATGATGTTGTAAAGAAGTTTGTTTGTGCTCCCCACCCCCCCAAAAAAAAACCTGGACACACGAGTGCTAAATCTTGACACAACCAAATTCATGGAGCTAAAAGAAAAGAGCCTGCTTATAAAAGGGAATTTCATGATCATCCATCCTCCAAACTACCTTCAAAAAATAATTTTTTGTTGACCTATAAGTATTTGTGTACAATCTTACTTGCAGGTTTGATTGTCTCTGCAAGAAATCTTGAATTTTGTAATTTTTGCCTTTAAATGGACAGAACTTTACAGCACAGTTGCCTTTGGGGGACTCTTTAATAAACATTTGCTCATAACACTAAAATGCTTTAGAATCACTATTGGGCAAAACACAAAAATGCTCTGTCGGAATCAAGTGAAATTTTGAAGAAAAAATTGTGAATACAATCTTTTGAAATAAAGTGACACTGGCACATTTTCACAAAATATGAAATGTCCTCAATTTTATTTCAAATGAGAGTCTAGGCAATTGGAAGAATACAGATCTAATTTACACATAAAATACATACCCCAAAACAGGTAGGAGCATTAATAAGCAGCCAAAGACGTCCAGGAAATTTGTAGGCCAACTTTTAAGTTTGTGTAATTTTAATCAACAAATGTGGTCCATTACATGAATATTATACACTCGCACTCATTGATATTAAAACCACAAAGTTCACAGACCAGGTGGGTGCCATGGGAATCAACTCTGACACACGTTTTCATTTTTAAAACGCAGTGGCGTCACCAGCGGGGGGCAGGGGGGCGCAAGACACCCCAAACGACCCATTCCCCCCCCTGCCATCCCCCCAAATGAACTGACCTTTTGTACAGTGTCTATGGAGAGGACCCACATTAAGCCCCCTCAAAAATACCTTGGCACCCCTTCTCTGCCCCCCCCCCCCCATTTGCAAAGTTTGGTTTGTTAGCCCTGGTTAACGCCATTTCCGTCACCCTGCTAAATTAAAGACTCCGGAGTAATTTATTATAAATCATAACGGTTTATGCCCTTAGGTGCTGATTTTTGGGCTTAATCAAATGTACCGTGTCTCTTTAACAAAACTGAAAGTGCTATAGGATCAGACAATGTAGCTTAATATTGAGAACGCGTTCATCTTGATTCACTTCTTAAGACGCGGAGAATTTTTCAAGCCCTGTGATTACAAGGGATACTTGTGCAAATTTATAATTATGCCATGCCCTTTGAAATGGTGGTATATGTATGCAGATTATATTTGATGTAACCTATCAAATTATACTCAAAATTTTCCCACCAAAATCTCACCATGCACAATTAAAGGTGGGTGACCAAAATTGAGATTTTAGTATCAAAAGACAGTTCATATTTTTCTCTTACCTAGTGAAATTTAAGGCCCGAGACATATTTAAGAACAAAAATATATCTAATATTTTTGACCGATTTAACTCATCATGCTTTGAGGTGTCCAATATGCCATAATATCGGATCCTACGCATGATAATGATAAAATCGGATGATTTGCGCCCAATATTTATTGGTCTTGCTATGAGTTTAAAAATATTTTTGCAACTCATAGCTCGACCAATAAATTTGGGCTGAATCAATCCAATTTTATTACAAAATTTGTAATTAGATGTTTTTGGTGATATGCTGCCATGTGAGCAGTGGCGTATCTTGGGAGGTGCTTTTGGGCATGCCCCGCCCCCGGGTGTTCATGCCAATATATGCAGAATTTTCAGCCTGTTTTTAGGTATTAGAGGTCCTTCTGTCCCCCTGGTTCCCCCTCAAAAAGCCCATTTTGGATACACCGGTGCCGAGGGAGAAAACATCATTATTATGAAAAGTTAGACTGTGACCAAGTTACCTACCCAGGGCCGTATGCAGGATTTACGGGGGTGCGGGTCTTAAAAAAAGTGGACTTTTTTGAAAAATGGACCTACCCCCCCTAAAATGGTCCCTTTTTTGTTGTTTTGAACATCTCATCACCAAAATGTGGACTTTTTCGTCATATTTTCTCTAAATTTTGGACCTTTTTGTGGAATTTTGCGACTGCACCCCCCGGCATATGGGCCTGTACCTACCTTTAATGTAAAACAAAAATGATCTATATTTTATAATGAAAACAAGCCAAATTTGACTCTTAATTCTAATCACAAAAAAATGTGAATATATCCTCACATATTAATAATAAGATATGCCAAAGCTTCGACAAGCCTATTACAAAGCTTTAAATTAATCAACAAATACTTGCCAATTATTTGATAATGCTTGATATGTTTGCACTCATTCGCAAACCGTGTAACCTAACAGGGCACAATCAGAGGAAATGATGGGGGAAATGTGTGTCCAAAGTAGTGCTTAGTCGGAATTGACCAATGTTTGTAAAGTTAAATTGGATCCTAGTGTGTATTCAAGAGGTTATGTGTACCTAAGGGGAAGGCTCTATGGAAGTGTGTTGTTACCCATTTCCAAGAAAATTGGAAACGGGATAAAAATTCCCATATTGAAAATTGCCATCAATTTATTTCAAATTATTCCAAACTTGTGATTTTTTTTTGTCTTCATATATAGTTGGCTAACTTTCGAAAAAATCATGAGAAAATTATATTTTTATCTGGTGTAAAAAGGTATTTGGTTTTAATATACATCCCTTCTCACTTTCTAAGGTGGGCCCATTTTATCCAATTAGAAGATAAGATAAAAACTGGAATATTTACTCTTCATTAAATCACCGATGTGATAAAATAACATTATTAGGTCAAATTATGTTCATGGTTTTGAGGTTCTTCAGTACTTTACCACTCTAACCAAAGAAATATATAAACAACCAATATGCTAGTTAGAACTGAATCTGAAGTTGTGAGATCCCCTCTCTAGGACATACCCATAACAGTCAAAGGCAAAGGGTCATTGGAGATTCAGTTCTGTCCACCCCAGTAAGTTTGTGGCTGTAGTTTTTGTGAGCAAGTTTGATGATCATATCACACCTCTTATTTAAGAAGAAATAGAAAAGTGTTTCATAGGTGTTGAGAGAAGGGATCAAAGGTCACTTAAGGGTCATTACGAGGTCATCTGTGTACACCCGTATACGTCTTTTGGGCCATTGATTCTTTGAAAAAGTGACTATTGTCGAACCATTTTTACAAGGAATGGGCATTTGAAAGAAGATTTACAAAATGGGAGTTAAGTAAATAAAGGTCATTGTGGAGGTTAGTGTCCCCACCCCATGTGAGTCTTGGGGCCAGAAGTTATTTTGAGCAGTTTTGTGATCATAGCACTTTCATTTTGCCGACAAAACTGGCTTGGTACGATTTTTTAAAACCAATTATGATGTCAAAGGCCTCTAGGGGTCATAGAGATCTGTGTACACCCCAGATGAAGTTTTGATGAGTAGTAAAACAGGACATGAACTACTTATTTTTAATACATTAGGAGGTTAAGAGAGACTTACATATTAAATGGAATAGAGTCTAAAACAGGGAAATACATTTTTCAACAGATAAACCTAATGATCTTTTGACCTGAGATTTGCATGTCCCACCGTACACCAGATTACATTAAAACCTACTGAGAGAGTTGTGGAGTGCCAATATCGGTGTGAAACGCATTCAATAAGGAGTAAATCCCAAACTCATTCTAACCTCAAACCTTCATGGGCCACATTCATCCCCTTGAAAATGTATTTCACATGATGTGGCATCCTTGATATATCGATGATGTGAGGCCTATTGGTGCAACATCATGAATTTGACCTGCAGTACAATGGCACCGGACAGACACCCGACAAGGCTGCGCAGAATTGTTATCACTGAAATATAATTAGTCAAAAATGTGTCTATTTGACTAATTAAAAATAGGCATGCAAATCGCTTGTTTTTAATCATTCATAAAATTCCTTCATGCTGGAAACTGTGTTGCTATGCTGGAAAGATCACTTTCCATATTTTAAAGTCTTTTCATGATTACAAACTAATTTTTTTCATACCTCTTAAATTTACACTTAAATGACAAATTACTGATGAAATTTAATTTGTCAAATGACAATTAATTGGCTAATTAAAGACGAACGTTGAGAAACTAGTCAATGACTAAAATTCGTTAGTGAAGCGCAAAATGATGATTTAGTACAACATTGGTCCCATTTGCTAATTAAGTCATTTTAACAAATTTTGTAATTAAAAAGTCAATTATCAAGTTTAGAAATATTTTGCCATCTGAAATTAATCCAAATATCTTTAAAAAAGCAATCTTTTTATTCAAACCACTTTGAACACTATTTTTGTGGATTCTAAACCAAAAATATTGGCATGGACTACTATTTAATTCGTCAAATAGACACTTTTATTTATTAATATTCACAGTGTATGCAAAATCCAGAACCTCTTTCCATCTCCTTAATAGAGCTAAAACAGTTTTAAACAATTATGAGCTGATTAGAACCAAAATTTATCACACACCTCATACAACGGTAGTGTTTTTTTACACATTACCAACCAACTTCAATACTGACCTTCATTTCTCTATTGAACATTCTAAATTTCTCATTCCTCACCAAATATTAAAAACATGATCCTTTATAAAACTGGCCCTTTTGTCCTAAGGCCGTGTCACAAGCGAAACCCGCCTATTAGGAAGGGATGTGTGAAATCGCCCCATTTCCTGTACAACTAAAAAATAAACTTTCATGCATGATGCTTCCCTCATATGTCACCTTTTTTGTGGCATGAAATGTTCACAATTTTGCAATTAACTAAAATATTGGATCCCAATTTTAAGTTGAATCCTAACCATTTCCTTTGAGTTGATGGAGTGACTCTGGTTAAAAACAAATTCATGAGTTTATGAATACGATGACGCTTTTCACCATAGCAAATTATCCAGTCCAGCCCAAAATTATTTAGCAACTACATTCTTTCATGTAAATTCCCCATGTTCTACAGGACCTTATATAAATGTCACAATCACTTATCGCGGCTATTTGCGCTTAAAGTTCAGCGTCAATTGAAAAGGGGGTTTGGCCCTTATTAGGAAATCACCTTCAATTGCTTTACATCCCCACCTGGCCAATGAATGTTGAACCATGGAAAGAAATAGGTTCAGGGTGGACCATACTTTGCTTTTTGCATGTATGAGTCAGTGAGAGGTCTGACAGATCCAGAGGGGGCTGGACGCAGTCTAACAATGCTGATGTTAGCCTGATAAGTGCACAAACGATTAAGATTTTTGTTTGTTTCTTGGTTGAAACTGGTTAAGGGTCTCTGTTTTAAATATTTGCCAGAAAAGGTTTTTTGATCTAAATTTAGACTTGACTTTTATACACACCTATAGAAAGCCCATCCACAAATAAAATGTAATGTTTTGTTTGAATTTCAAGCCACCCACTTGCAAGCTATATTAGCATATCCATGCCAGTAACTACAGCAGTCTGGTAAGTATTTCCCATGGTGTAGTCTGTGTCACAGACTGTGAAAGATATTATCTATATTGATACTGTGCGAGAGATTAATGTCATCAATCTGTCATAGAGGATGTGTGTAAATGAAATTAAATCTCAAATATCTCCAGAAAACGAAGGGGTTCTATGAATGTTTTTTGCATCAGAGGGTCCGTTACAATGTTTTGTTTTGAATATGTATCGTAATTGGGTCTGAACCTATAGAACCTAGCGAGAAAATTGAACGTTTTTGTCGGGTACTTCGGTGCTCGCAGACACAGAAAAGTGAACACGCAATCGCTACGGCCGTATCCACTTTTCCCACAATGCCTTTGGATATTTTTTCAGTCTTGAGAATTTTCAAACACTGGTTTCAATTTACGCCAACTTTTTTTTTCAATTTTAGAAACAGGATTACGTACTTACCGGACTGCCGTAGCCAGTAACAAAGCTATTCCAATAATAGATTTCTATGATTTTTTTCATGTTCCAGATTAGGAAACTTCTGCTTATCTTTCTAAGAGCAATCTAAGAAAACACTGTTGTCACTTTTCTTCAGAAATCACCCACAATTGCTTTAACCCCCTGGGCACAACCTGCTTATCTATCGGCATCTTAACACGCTTTTGATTGGTCACTTGGAATGTAATATCATGTAATACGCAAATCAGAGATACGGTAAGAATGTTGGTATGGTTTACACAGCAGTCCTACCACAGTGGGACCTTTTTTCCTTTAACACAATCTAAAAATGGGCTGCAAATTTCTTGTGAAGGGCCCCGTTTTCTTACTGGTACATTTAAACTTTCACAGTAGTATGTTGAAATAAAAAACGTCCCTCTTGTGGACTAACCTTTGTTTAAAACCCAGGTCTAAAGTTAAGACTCCCTTTCAGAATATCGCCAAAGACACTGGTACTCTAGAGGGCAACATATTTCAAGAATGCCTCTATAAAAAAGCAATGACATGCACAAGCATTTCACCTACTTAAAAAATTCATATCCTACTTTTGACCAAAACACAAAGATTTTTTGAGGTAGTAAATGACAGACCATTTATAAAACGCTACCCTTGTGTATCTACTCCTTCTTGAGACACAAATCACTGCTAGCACAGCGCAGCAAAGGATTTTGAGATTGTGCCCTATAAAATGTGATGACATTTACAAGGAAATTTTGCATACTTACAAACATCAAATTGTTTTGACACCTGTAACCATTCTGTTGAGTGTGTCAAATTAATCTTGCTAGGACTTACGTAACTAATAGGCTGAATCATTAAATGACTGAAAGACCCACATATTGACTCATGTGTACTTAGTAACCACATAAAAATCATTCCTTTGTTTAGGTTATTTTCCAGAGGTGACCAATATAAAAAAAAGTAAGAAAACAATTTTGTTCTCCATAAGCTTAGGTATGTGTTACCTGCTGCACGCTTAGCAAATAAAGTGATGATCCTTTTTTAGCGACATGCATTAATTAAAGGTGCATTCCTGATTCCAGCACCCTATGATTATTAGGTTCATAGATCTGCTTGAGCGAAAAGCTTATTCACAAAATTTTGAGTTGACACGAGCCTTGCGGTTTTGTGTTATGAACAAATGCTTGTTTCCCACGGTCTCATAGGCCACTGTGCTGTATTTTGTCCTTTACGGACAGAAAAACCAAAATTGCAAATTTCTTACAGATACGACCGAATTTGAACGTAAGATTTGGGTTTACACAATGCAGTACTAAGGGTAACGGTTCAGAGGATATAAAAATCTCAACTTTTCGAGGTATAAAATCGGGGACGAGGTTGTGGATCACGAAATGCCCTTTAAAAGAGAGAGAGAAACATGCCTTATTTCTTACCCTCACAGCCTACACAGGAAGCTGTTTTACAAACAGTTTGAATAGCTTCACTTGATTTTGACCTTTGACCACATAACTGTAGGTCACACAGACACACACACACAGGTCATCATTTACTTTATTTACTATTTAAAAGCAGATGGTGTATTGAGTCAATCCCATAATTCACATTTTTGGGAAATTTCACCTCAATAGGTTCATGTGATCCAACAAAAATTCATATTCTTACACATAAAAACCTGACTTTTAAAAAGCTTAGGACTTAGGGAATGTTTCGCGACGATCATGAAATGTCTTGAGGTTCTTGAACTTTTGGAACACTTTATCCCTAAGTACTGAATGTGTTTAATACAGTACTGTATAGGCACCGGTTTGCAATGATTATGGGATTGATTCAAACACCCTCTGATTTAAAAGTAACAAACATGATTTTATAGAGCTCTATTTGTACAATTTGAAGATATTTCAGGTTTGATCTGTATTGACCTTTGACCCTTTAACCACAGGTCACAGACAGGGGTTATCCATGACCCCATTAAATATGTAATAGAGACAAACATGAAGGTATGTTTGTGGCTCAGTGTTTATGGACTGATTTTGGACGCACATGTAAGCTTCTTGCCTACGATTATGCTCCAAGAGCCCAGGTGCGTAACATGGGTCACTTGTCAGAGAGGGCATATTCCCGGTTTTGAGGCAGATTTTCCCGGTTCCTGGTTGGGAGGTGGTTTGAGGCGCAGATTTTCCTGGTTGGAGGTGAAAATTTCCCAGTGAGCAGACAAGGAAGTGATGATTTAGCATGATTTTCAAGCTTTTTTCCCTGGTCAAAGCTCTCTTGGAACCTGCCCACCCCCCTCTCCGATACACTACTGCAGGAGCCTGTTTTGGTTGATAGCCTCATAAGGAAGGCGTCCATTGTCACTATCTTCAAGTTCATCAAATTTTTTCCTCTCTATTTCTCTGACAATAAAGCCTACAATGCTTTATATTTTCTCTAGAAAATTCATATTGATTCATGAAACCATCGAGATAATAACTTATAAGTGAGGGGTAAGTCTGTAAAATTCTCATAAGAACAAGCTCCAAAAATAAGAATTAGGAAGGGCAAGGCAATTTTGCCCAATTTTAAAAGGGCACCAAGGCATTACATGTTGAAGAATAGCAAATATTTTAGGGCAAATGGTAGGGGCACCCAAGGCAAGTTGCCTTAGGTGACTTAGGTTATTTTGGAGCCTGGAAGAATTGACAGAAAAGGAAGAAAATGGCAGTGTTCAAAGATATGAATCTCCATTCATTCATTTACAAGTTGTAGTAAGTGTCTGTATGGACAGTAATTTAGTACTTATTAGGTTGCTTCTGATCTTATCATTTGCAGGGCATGTTAAGATATACCTTTACTTGTTACAGACTTGCAAAAAATCTGATTTTTGATGATTTTTTTTAATTTCTGATTTAGCAAATCACCGATAGTGCCTTCAAGACAATACCGATTGGCCACTAGTGAAAACTAATGTGATTTTTTAGAAGCAAAGAAAGAATGGTGCTAGGGCAAAGAGGGCTACCACCATGGGAAGAAAGGTGGTAGGGTGAAGAGGGCTAAAGCTTAAATATTTGAAAGCTACATTTTAAAGGTGCGTGTTTAGATCGTCTTTGATAACAGATGAAAGGCCGTATTTTTCTCATTGTCGTTCTGAAATTTGAGCCCTCAAATCCATTTCATTCCCAAGATATAAACAAAAAAAATGTCTTTTTAGTGGTTAACCATCAATATTAGCACAGTATTGAATAGGGGGCTTTGCAACTGATTATTGCGTCTCTACATCAAAAACGCAAGTTTGTTTCCCACGGTTCTTGATGGGGTGTATGTGCAAGTGCCAGGCTCTAATATCAAGTAGAGAACACAATACACATAAATCGGAACAACAACCTTTCCTTTAAGTTGGTTATGGAAATGAATATATGATGTAATCAGCCGATCGTAAATGCTGTTTGAAAGGCTGGTAGTACTGAAAAAGAGGTCAACCTGGCCTCTAATTTGGTATGAGTACCTACCTAAACAGAAAAGGCAACTCGACCAATGAGACTACCCAGTAACAGAAATCATAGTAACGGAAATAAAGCTCAAACACGCTACTGCTTATCGATTGATCATGGGTTGGGTTTTGAAACAAACCTAAATAGCTAATACATTTCAAGATTGGGTAGGTCTCATACCGGGATATAGGCCAGTAAACTCATGCCGCGTTAGTTCTCGGGTTGTGTCAACAATCCATTCAATTTTTTTCAAGAGTGACATTAATATTTTGGAACCTGCTTTTCAATTGGTTATTGATTTGCGTATATGATGTAATTATCCCACTAAAAATGGCGTTGTGTAAAGGGGTGTTTGGGGGGGGTTAATCAACATCCATTCAAATTGCTTTTCCAGAATTGCAAAAACATTCAATTAGCTTCAAAGTTGCCCACTGTGCCCCCGATATTTGCTTATAATGCAACACAAATACAACATAAAAGGCTCCTTGTGGATATATGCCATCTGCTGGTGGTTTAGTTAGATCTAAAAATATTATTTCTGTCAGGCATTGACAATTTTTCTGCTAGTGTCAATATTGGTAAATGCTTTTGCTATATGAAGTGGCTATAATGATGAGTTTTGCATGATGCAAGATAAAAATTGATTGCACTGGGAGAAATTATTTGTAAATTGAGAGTGGGCATCTCATTAATTTCCTTCCGGCCCTTGCCCCAACTACCAAATGCTTGCACGTGACGCTAAACTTTTATGGGGAATTAGTCTCAACAAAAATTGCTTCTACAGTAGGAATAAAAGAGCAGTAGCGGCGCCAGGGGATGGCATGGGGCCAACAAAATTTTTCCCCACCAAAAAAATGTGTATTATAGTAAATTCTAGCAACGTAACTTGTGTAGTAATGGTGCTAAAAAAATACATCGCGGTCTCCGGACCGCGAGTGTCGTCAGTTTGTGAAGGGGTCAAAGGTCACATGAGGTCACCAACATGTCACCCCACCTGCCCCCTTCTTTCCACCAAGTTACATCAACGTGGCCGTACGGAATTCATACAGCACACAATATATTAAAGGTCCATGGCCCGATCTGTAATAGCCTCGTCCCCAGGGACCCAGATTTTACCGGAAGTGGTCATATTTTGGTATCAGAAGAAAGCTACTATTTTTCTCATTTACCCTGTGAAATCGTAAGGCTAAAGGAATTGTGGTTTGGATGTTATGAGGAAAATATTAACTTTCTTAATATTGGTCGACCAATATAATTTACATAGTACTTAGGGGGATTTAAAAATCAAGTTTTGTTTTTAGCCTCACATCAAAATGTGTTGAAATATCGGCGCAAAACTTTACAGATAACATTTTGGGGTGAAGGTCATTCCATCAAGATTAAAACTTTATATACTTAATTCGGGCCATCCCCCTTTAAGGGTTTGCCATTTGGACTGGCCAAAGGTCACATGAGGTCACCAAGGTCACACGAGGCCACCAACACGTCAACCCACCAGACCCTCCTTCCACCAAGTTACACCACCACAGCAATTACGGAACTCATACTACATGCAATATATACGGGTTAACATTTGACCATAGACACACACACACACACAGTACACACACACATACAGATGACCAGGGTAATCCCTATGTACCCTCTGCAATTTTGCAGACGACACAAAAAATGGGGGGGGGGGACTACAAAAATTGCTTCTACAGTTTCAACTATTAGCTGCATTCAGATTGAATGTTTTATTTTTTTTATAAAAAGTTAAAAATAGCATTTATCCAAAACATCTTTCAAGACCTGGAACAGTTGTAGGCGACTTAATATTATATAATGCAAAAATTGACGAGTTCGTTAGTTTTGTTTTTTTTTTTTTTAAAGTTCCTTGTTCCAATTATCTCTCCTGCATGGTTAACTTATATCGCAATTATGATTTTCGTCAGATGGCATCTGCAAGACATTTTCTTCCTTATTTAAGGCCAAAAAAACGTTTTTACCTGACTGACCCTAGAAAAAACGCGAATATTCTATGATAATTAGAACAAAATACAAAAATCGACCAACCGACCCAGGGGAGGGCGGCCAAGAAATCCCATTTTCAGACGCGCATTGTTAACACGTAAAAGCGAAATCTGACGAAAAATTCTGAAATTTATTATGTGTCAAGGAATATTTTCTTATTCCGAAACGTTTGGAGTTGAAGATCAACTCCACTGGAAGGGTTATTTTTTTTTTTTTGTATTAATAATGAATGGGACGAGGTCGTATGCAGGTCATGGGAACACCCTGACCGACCCATCAAAGTACCCAAATTGGTTTGTGGTTTGCTCTCCGTATTGCTTGTAATTCTTTTGACATTTTTGATGAATTGCTATAATGAATGAGGATTGGCCCCACCGCCTGTGAACCGACCCATGATTCTTTAACAATTAAAAAAAATACCAATACAAAGATGAAAAAAAAAAAAAAAAAAAAAACAAGACAACAACAACACCTTCAAACAAGACGTAAAATACAAGGCCATTGCTATGTCATTGAAAAAAGCTTTAAATAGTAGCATGTTGTATTCATTTTTTAGTTTTATAATAAACAGTGTTGTTTGTTAAGAGCTGTAAGTTCATCTGAAAAAGAAAAAAAAATCCATCCAAGACGCCCCGATATTTCCCTGGTTACGGCAAACAAATATTATTTTTTAGGCTAGCAGTAGGCCAACCCTTTCAGAAAGAAGCGTAAACCAGTATTCTCTCACTGGTGTGACATTTACACTGAGTGAAAGGAGGGAGTTATCACAATTGATTTCAATTAATTAACAGGACACGTGGTAATGCCTTTTCTTCTGGTTGAAAGCACTGCTATTTGGATCTGCCATTTAGCGAGATTTCCAAATATATACGAGTCATTCCCTCTCTCTACAATGCCATTTCCGAGCAACATTGTGTTTTAATATGAGCTACAACTCTGTTTTGTCAAGATTTTGTTATTATGTGTTAAAACAATGATTTGTGTTCATGTAGGATTTCTAAAATAATTTCTTGGCTTCCATAGCCTGCACCCCTCTATCAATAAGGAATGCCATCCATGTCTGGATCATAGAGTTAGAGTAATAAAAGGCTAGAAGTCAGACGTCCATCTTGAATCAGCGAACTCACTGGTGAATGCTTAGATGTTTACCGCCCAAGCCCATTACACCTAAAACTTACAGCACAGAAAAATGCACTTTCTTGTTGATTTTGCCAGGTGACCCTTGCTTATAAAATGATCCATTTACATCCAAGAACATCGTCAGGCATGTGGTTTATGCAGAAAGTTTATCGTCGCAAAGATCGGGCACTGTTTTTTACAGATTTTCAAAATGGCTTCCAAAATAGCATGGGCTATAGCATGTTCATAGTTGCTATGACGAGTGTGACGTATTTAACACAGTAGTATTGCACAGTTGTAATATTTTAATTAGTATGGAACTTTGACCTCGGTAAGTGCAAAAACAGCGTCTGCCTGCTCGTTCGTTTGTATTATTGGTAATCAGCAAAAATAAGCCTTCTCTATACAGTGGGTGCCAAACTTCTTTTTCGGTGGGAGGGGGAATGGGGGGGGGGGGGGTAAAGTGCAATCTTTTTGGGAAAAAAGTGAAATTTGGGGGGAAAACCTCCAAAATTTGGAGATCTCCAACCAATTTTGGTACAAAAAAGCTTATTTTTGCCCAAATTTGGTGATTTTTTCCCCCCATATTTGCTGATTTTTGCCAATCTGAATCAGTCATTTTTCTTCTTACCAGGGGGAAATTAATTTTCCCCAGTTCCCCCGCCCCCTTCTCCAGCGTCGTCACTGATGGTATAGCAGAAAATGTTCACTTTTTAATTTCACACTTTTCCTGTTTTTCTTCAGAACTTGTCATTTTTAAAAGCTGATGAAAATTTTTGATTCAATAGGTTTAATGTGTTGTCATTTGAAAATTGATAAAAACAAATTGGCAAAAACTGGTCAAAACTGTAGAAATCACAAAACCGTAAAAAATTTCAATTTATACAGTAATCCACCGGTTGATGGTTAATCATTAAGATATTTTTGTCCTTAAGTCCTGAGTAGCACGGTTGCCAAATTTATATAACATGTTTCCTCAAGGAGTAACAAGTCTCTTATGGGACATACACCGATTCACATTTTCTGCTGCATATAATCGTCGTAACAACTACAGTTTCTGTGTTTCTTATTATTCTTCATATGACAAATGGTTTGTAATGGAGGCGTAGTTTATACATATTATCGAGGGTTTACTGCAAGACGACCCCATCTGCAATAGCTGCCATTTGTCAGTTGTGTTATTATTAACGGAAGAACCCGTACAACGATATAATAATATTTAAACAATATACACTCTATAAAATATTATTGACCACAATCGGAGTGGGTCTAGAAACGGAATTATATAACCCTAACAAAGAATTAACAACCATATAGTTGACCATGGGCTATTTAATAAATCGCGGCTAGTGTATAACGTGTATGCGATAACACCGGCACGTTTCGTTTAGGTCATACATTTGGCCATAGGAAATACACAATATGAAAACTCCATATTAAGGTGTATGACGCTTTTAATGGCCGTCCATTATTCGCATAAAACCACAAATACAATCCCATATACAGTAGCACGAATTTCAAAATAGCGCATGGTCAGAAAAAAATGCTTTTGATTCGTTTTATGGTTCATATAATTCGTTTTCCCATGAAACCATTCAATATGTGTTCAATAATGGTGTTTATAGTGTATATGGTGTAAGTTTCTATTTGTAACAGGGTACCCTTAAGTGTTATACCTGCCAAATCTCTAACACATAGGCAGGCTATTGCAGTGGGCCTGTTGGCCCTAAAAAACCCTCGTATTGCCTCTAACAGAAGCCAATGACCTCATGCTTTCGTTTTGGTTTACGCTCTTTTAAATGATTGATGCCACATTAAAAAATCCTATGAAGGAACAAAAGTAGTCGATGGGACATGTCCTTCAATACTGTTGAGTTGTTTTGGTGGCTCCATCGGGGGGGGGCTGGGCTAGGGGAAAAAAAAGTGTATAAATCATAATTAATTATTAAAATCATATAATCGCTCTGTTCCCACAAATTAAAACTGGCAATTTGTCTTGAAAAAGAAAAAAAAATGTCACTTCAATTTATTTCCCAATATCGGACTAGTGGATACACCATAGACTTCAGCTAAAAATGCGTGCGAGGTTAAAAGATATTTCAATCACCGGCCCGGTATGCGGTGTAGAAAAATGTAGAAAAAACACTTCAAATTCCCTTTCATCCGGGAGTGGCTGGACCATTGTTATATTGTCGCGCCAGCTGAAGAGTGATTCAGCTGTTATGTCTCAATTAGGACTGGAGGACTTTTCAGGGACAAAATACCCTGAACCTCGTACAAAATAAGTAAAATTGAGCTTCTATAGTGCGTGTTCAATTAACTTTGGCCCATTTTCATTGATTTGATTCGAAAAGGAAGAAACATGAACAAACATTCTAAGAGAATGGTGTGGGCAAGCTTTGCCTAACAACTTTGTGCCGAACCCAAATCCGTAACTTATTGCTTAACTTTATTTTCTATTCAATTTACTTTTCGTTTTCAAAGAAGAAAATTTAGTGTCAACGCCTATTTATAAGGTACACGGTTTTAGTTATTGTGAGAGAGAACGGGTAATTGGTCACTCAACCCGATCGTGGAGGTGGTAACCCTGGTTATAACAATGGCCCTACATCCCGGCCCCATATGTAAGATCTTTAGCTCATGTTTTGCTGATAGTTCTTAACATATCCATGGTTCTCTGAAATTTGGGAAGGAAAGAAATGATGGTGAGGTGACATTTTATATATTTTTACGAAAAGAAAATGTGCCAGTTAGTTTTATGTGCGGGAACTACATGAGTTGATCGTAATAATTATTATGAATTTACACTTGGTTTTTCCCTACCCCCCAGGATGGGGATACCAGAATTTGTTATTTTTATACCAGTTGGTATGTGGTCCAGTTTCCCCATGGTCTCTAAAGGGACATTCCCACTTAAAGGAACAGGACGGAGGAAATTTGTGAAGATAATGAATTTCTCTCATTTGCAAGTGGATCATTGTAGAATATCTACCGAGAATGTTTTAAACGTTTATTGGGAAAAGCAAGTAAAAAGAAACCAAAGCCGATTGTTTTGAAGGTGCTAATCCCTGCTATCGTAATCATCCCATAGAAAAAAAGCATGCTTTGATTGTTCTGTCATGACCAACAACAGAGATTTGAAGCCATCATTCTTTATGATCTTTTACGAACAATGCCATATTTGACCGATCACTCAGGTATGATGTATAGCATGGTAAGCATTCCCCCAATACAAAGGAAAGAACTTATACATTCCGGCAGTAGAAGGTTAGGGAATTGCTCCACAGATATTCGTTGTAGTGTGCAAGCAGCAAGAGTGTAGTGCCATGTATCTAAGTGAGAAAACCCAAGGTCCGGACAGAGACCTGCTGTAAAGACAGAGCGTGTTCTTTATTAAAACCCACTATCAGTGATCCACCCGAAAAGAGTCAAAAATATTTGAAATTGCAGGAATAGCTAAAAGTGAGGAAAAGTCTGTGAAATTTTCAACTCAGAGTTAGGTTTTTTTTTCCAAGGTAAAAAAAAATGATAGGAAAAGGAAGGAAAACAGCAGTATGGCCAAAATATTGAATTTCCATTTAATTAGGTAAGTGTTCACGTACGAACAGTCGTGACTAAAAATATCGATTTTGTATTATTTACGTTGCTTTTGATCCTAAAACTTGCGGGGGTTAGTGCAAAAGAATCCACTTGCAAAGAATTTTGAAAATTGGGGGGGGGGTTGTGCTCATTCAAAATATTTGACATAATTGCTTAATAATCCACAGTTATTGAAAAATTATTTCTACAAAAAATTCTACTACAGCAAGTTTCTTATTTTTTTCACAAACCCAAATGTAATAAAATAGTAAACTTGCTTAAATTGAAAGGGAGTGTAGATGTGATGGGGGGGTCATATCCACGAAGGGAAAACATTCTAAGTTAATAGTGTGTGATAAGGTTAAACAACAATTTACATTTTAACTACCAAAAATGCCACAAAATTACATCTGATCATCAGATTAATATGATGAAACTTATTTTGTTTTTTTATCCAAGAAAAGCCTCTTTTTTTTTTTCAAAGGCAATAATACATGATTGCAATCAAAAGGTCAATCTTAGTGGTATTATAAAGATGTTTTAAAGAGATTTTCATGTTTGAAGCGGGTAGGCAAATCTCAAGTAATCTAATTTGTGACAAGCCCAATCACTCATTCAGGGGAAGGCTCACAGGAAGGATGTTTGAACCCCCTGAGGTCTACCACCTTATTACAGTATCTCTGATTGGACCATTACATGATATAGCATGATATTATAATTAACCTCTGAAGTAACCAATGTTTCAAAATAGACCCCTTCAATGTCTATACCAAACCTTTTGATGGTTTGTCTTGCATGTCTTCTGATTGGATAAAATATCATATAACCCAATGTATAACCAATTCAATCGGCCGGAGACCTCAGGGGGTTAACCATCTCCATATACATTAAGATTTAGAAATAAAGGTATGATTTTGTTTGTAAACAGGTACTCTCTCTACAGATTGTGGAAGAACACGGCCGAGGCCGAGTTCTTACACACAAAAAGAATGCATTGCTGGTTTTTTGAAATTTGTGGAAAAAAACCGGTTCAAAAATCACATGTGATTTCCCAATCTTTTAAACAAATTTTATAATTCAAGGTAATTTTCAACCCTAATTTTGTAATCCTTATTGGCTTAACAACCAGGACAGGACTGCCACCACCAAGTGAGAAAAATCTGTTTTTTTTTGGTTTGTTTTTTGCCAGGGCTGGAAATTTTTTAGCTAGGGCTTCCATCTTTGTGTGGGACCCTGGGTTTTTTTTAAAATTGGATCATTTTCAAAGAAACTCAGTACTTGGGGCCACTTTTAGACCTTTAGAAGGGACTTGCCTAAACCAAAGGTCTCTTTCATAGTCTGCTGAAGATAGCTTGCAGTCACCGCACCTCAACAATCTGCAAAATACTGCATTCCGAATTTCCGATACCACAATTATAAAGTTAAAATTTATTCTAAGGATTGCATAGTCCACTTCTCTACCTCTGTGCAGTGATGTCATAACCTTGACGCAAGGCCTTTACGCCCAAGTCTTTGTTCTGTTGCGTTTAAAAATGCTTACGCTTTAAGTCATCGTGTGTGGTTTACTGGATTGCGGACTCATCAAATATCCAGCTACATTCACTGCACAGAGGTAGGGAAATGGGAGTATAGTGGGTTTTTTTTTTTGTGTTTTTTTACGTTAGTGAAGTAGGCAGTGAGTGGTTGATTTTTCAACAAACTCACCGGATGTTCCTTGTACAGGAGGCGTACCGTGGTTGACTTATTCACCCCAGTTGATATGCAAAATTAACGCGTCACGCCGGCTCAGTGTTCACGGAAGTGCGTTTACGCGGTACGCTTAAGTCGACGCGCTGTTCGGCACGTTTAGAACTCTGGTACGCGCAAGTACACCAGGTGCAAACTGGCCAACGCAACCAAACCAAAACTATCGTTTGCTTTTAGATTTTGTTTTTTAAATATAGCTAGGAAAGCTTTGTCGAAACTGGGAAAGCAATCAACAGTTAGTGTTATAGTGAGAATAATTTGTTCCTCTTACACGTTATAATAAGTTTTTAATACAGATTTTTCATGTTTGCAAGGGATTCAAAATGTTACAGAGTGGTAGTCACAAATCAACAAACTCTGCAGTCCAATGCGTCCGAGTATTTTTATCCCGCTCGGGCGGGGGCCCGCTTTTAAAGCCGCCCTCGCGGAGATTACAAACAAGGGGGATTTTTAAAAAATACGGCGGGAAGAATGGATGCATCGTTTGTTGATTTTGATGAACCACTCTGTAACATGTTGAATCCCTAAATCGGACAAGCTTCAATGCAAGGCATATAACAATGAGAAGATGTAGATAGGCCTCTAAAGCGGCAATGACACATGTTCAAAACAAATATTTCATATATTTTCCTTAATTGCTCTTAAAGAATTAGTCTAGCACCTTGGATTGAATACAGATATTTTTTACATACAAAAAAAATAGCATAGCAAAAAACCAGATACAAGCCTTAGTAAGAGGATAAAGATATCCAGTCCATCTTGTAGGCTAACTTTTGAGTTTGTCGTAACTTTATCAAACAAATTGTGTTAAAGACACAGGATTGGTACTCATTGATGGATTAAAATCACAAAGGTCTCGGAATGGCTCAAACAAGGTGGATGTCGTGGAATCATTTCCGCGTCGTCTGCGGAATAAAATCAACTTTGGGAGTGTTCTCATTTACAAAAATCATTCTGTTTACCACAAGGGTGCTGATTTGGCTTAATATTGAGGTGCGGACTTTGATTCATAAAAGCTTACAAAACCGATGCAAAAATATCAATTTAAAAAATTTTAATGGTGCACATGTTTCAAAATCTGCCCATTTGTTGCCATTTGTGTGTGTGTGTGAGAGTGGTGTGTGTGGTATGGCGGTATTGTTGTAAACTGTTATGTGATTTTTTTTTGTCAATGTATAATTGAAATCGAAGAGGTTTTTTTTTATGTAATAATTTCAAGATGGTGACCCAGTTTAGGGGCCTTTTTTGGCCTTTTGTCATCTCCGCATTCAAAATTGTATTAGTGAAGTTTTGTATATTTATGTGTATTTTTATATATGGAAAAAATAAGTAAGATGATGAAGATGAAGGTGTCTCTTTTAAGCCAAAGAGCCCACACAGTGGCATACCAAGGAATGTAAAAAGTGGGGGGGATCGACCACAAAGCGAGGTAAAAAAAAACTGTTATCAACAAAACATGCTATACTTGCTTCTTAGTATAGCATATAATAGCCATATGGATTATGTACATAAGGCCACTTGATACAACAATAATAACCCTACTGGTTCCATTCTCCGATAGAATTCAAGTGTTCAAAAGAGTCGGTTTTTAGTGCGCTAACCGTCATGCACAGTTTGATTTAATTAAAGCTTGTTTTTGGGCTTTAATGAATGATAGTTTATGAATATAAAATTATACTCTTAGGAGTTTATGTTTTCAAAATGATTCCGACTAGAAGATGTTGTAACGGATGAGAAAAAGTAATTCAGCAATAAGGCTAAAGATGCATAACTCTCTTCGCTTTTCGCAACGTGTGGCCAGCCCAAATCCGTTCTTTAAAATGTTTGTCCCTGCTCGTTACACAGATGCGAATCTCACAGAATTGCATTGCATTTTTATCAGCCTCCTATATTATGACACTAATTGTTAAGTTTAAAAAACAGGATAATAGTCGATATTAACACCTCTTATGTACACAAAGGCAGCATTTTATAATCCTGCCACATTGTTTTGATCGACGATCTCGATCACTTGAGCACTAGTAAGAGTTTAAAAGTTTCGGCAAGTTCTCTGAGGATGTCGCCAATATGCAAACAGACAGGTACGTTACGATAATTCGAATGGAGACAAAATTGCTTCTTAAAAATAAAACTTGAATGCCAATATGTGATAAAGTCGAGGAGATTCATGTATATTATACATGTTGTGCAAAAAATCTGATTTCAACGTAACACTTTCCAGGGCACTAGAATGAAAGAAGAAATCCTCCTGTTCACGTCTTCAAAACCGCGACAGAAGATACGTTAAATCCCTCCTGAGACGCTTTGCAATTGCGTTGTACATAAAGGTCGAATTTACCACACCATGCTGTAGTATGAAGGTACTGCCTGATAACGTATAGAGACTAAGTCGGTGAAGCACGGACTTTCATCAAGAACAGCCTACGACTTAAGAAAAAGCCCGGACAGATTCGGTTACGACAGATACGTTACGTAAGTGTTAACGTTAGGCAATATACTAAAAATCAGATTATTATTTTTAAGAGCACCCCTGATTGTGCCGTGTTCTGCGAATATGTAAGTTTACAATTTTCAATGATTTCTGAATCCTTCTTAATGTTGAATTTCTCCATTTGGAGACCAAACTTGCAAACACTTTAACTGGAGACCATGGCCCTACTGAAAATAGAGGCAGAGAAAAGGATGGCGAAGCATTTGAATTAAGACAAACAAAAAAAAGATAACATGGTCTGCTTGCCGATAACAAGCCTCCCGGAGTTTTGAACTCTTTCAACTCGCACCTTGCTTGGACGATTTTCTTGGTAGCCATTGAGCTCCCAACCCAATCCAACACAAGGATCCCCCAACCCAACCCAACCTCAAGAAATACTCCCAGCTACTGCTACATTTAGCAAAAATGAGCGGTCTAAAGTTTTACTTGCTTAGATTTCTAAAATCACAAAAAATGTGTTAAAGTTAAAAAAATGAGTCATTTGTGTGACAAAAACCACTGAATTTTAATGCCACTTTTTTTTTTTTTTTTTTTTTTTAAGATTTTTCAAAAATACCTCAAATTGGACTCACCAATTCCTGGGACATAGGGGCTAATTTATAATTGGTTGCTATTTAAAGGGATAAATATAGATAAGCAGCCCAATTTGAATTGAAACATTGAAAAAATCGTTTTTTAAAAAAAAAATGCTTTCGTTTTTATTTACTAGATAGGATGTGTAACACAACCTACAATTGGTTGGCTTATACAAAAAATTTCCACCATGAGATAAAAACTAGAATTTCGCGGTTCTCAAGCGATCGCTTATATTTAAAGAATATAAAAGGCGTGGGTCATCAGCCTATTATGACCTTTGAAAGGGTGGAATGTGATCCATTTGACCTGCATCAACATATGAGGGATCCTGTGTTGCACCTTTGACACAGTTTGGTTCAATTGAACTTCCAACTTTTCAATTGAGGTGAATTTAAAAAACATTAAAATTAGTGACACACACCAGAGCAGTGTGCACAACATTACACACACACACATACACAATACACACACCACACATAACACAACAGATTGCTACTAAGTGATCATCGCCAGCTATGCTGGGGGCCCAACAAAAATAGGCCTTTTACCTATTTAAAGGTTCCCAGAACTTTAAGCGTGACATTGTGCACCATTATCAGGTACAGTTTGACTTTAAAAAAGACACATGTCACAAGAAATCTTACTGGTGTTAACACAATCCGCTGTTTATGTAACATTTGAGTCACCATTACTGGCGAGTCAATTTGCAGGGGAGACAGCATGGCAAATTTCTCAATATTTCATTTTTTTTAACAATTCTTGAGTTCTTTGCTACCATTAAAGTAGTTTAATGGACCATTGTACCACTGTATTCTGATCTGTTAAGCGAATATAATGTCCACTTTTTTCTAATTCTCTTGCATACCACCTCCTTATCCCATTTAATGTGATCCAGAACAATGGAAATAAAAGGGAAAAGTATAAACATGCAAATTGGCTTACATCTCAACTCTTGAGTTTCCTCGCCACCTTTTTAGTAGCAACAAACAAATTATTTAGCAACATTGGCAACAGAGCCCAATTCTTGCCCATTCAGTGTTGGTTATGATAACATATCGCTCTTTTTGGAAATTAGTGCATTTCCTAGCTTCAGGCCTCATTGAGTTTTATCGAGTTTTGGGTCGGGATAGGTTAGGGACCCTTACCTGAAAAAAAAGGAAGGTACTCTAAAGGTACACGCAATGCAGTGTGGGATTGGTGTCTCTAAACAACCATATTAAACAAAAGGTTGTGACTGTTTTTCTTCTGTGACAAAAGTACTGTGAGGGGGAGTGGGGTAAACAATCTGGGTTAAATCTTTCATGTGTTTCACTCAAAATAATTAAGGGACAATTGCAATGCATTATGGGAGGTGGTCTAACAATTGTTCTTTCTTTGATGGCAGTGATGTGAGGGGGTGTTAGTACAGTGCTGTGAGGGGTAAACTAATCTGGGTTTTTTTTTTAAATCTCCATATAGTTGCTACATCAAGTATAAAGATACGATTGCAATGCATTATGGGATTGGTCTAAAACACCATATAAAAACAAAAGGTTGCTGTGAATGTTTTCTTCTTTTCAGCGAGTGTGAGGGGGTAAACAACATCTGGGTTAAATCTCCCTGTAAGGTTTCTACACAAATATTACATTGCAATGCATTATGGGATTGGCCTAAACAACCCTATAAACTAGAAAGGTTTTGTGGAATGTTTTTCTTCCGTGACAGCAGCGCAGTGAGGGTAAGGTTGTAAACAATCTGGCTAAAATATCCATGTAGTTTCGACATCAGATTAAGGGACATTGCAAATGCATTGTGGGGATTGGTCCTCTAAACAATTGTTCTTCTTTGATGGGCCCAGTGCTGTGGGGGGGGTAAACAATAGGGGTTAAATCTCCCATTATAGTTTCTACCATATCAAATTAAAGAGACTTGCAATGCATGATGGGATTGGGTTTAAACACCCCATCTATAAAAAAAAAAGGGCTGTGACTGTTTTTCTTCTGTGACAGCAGTAAATGTTTTGGGGGGGGAGGGGTAAACAATCTGGTTTTAAATTATCCATGAGTTTCTACACAAATTTAAAGGACATTGCAATGCATTATGGGATTGGTCTAAACAATTTTTTCTGTGATGGCAGTTGCTATGAGGGTGTTCGTAAACAATATGGACTGAACTTCTCCATGTAAGTTTCTACATTCAAAATTAAAGATAAATTGCAATGCATTAGTGGAGCAATTGGTCTGAACAACCCTATTTAAACAAAAGGTTTTTTTTTTTTTTATGTTTTTTCTTCTTCTGTGACCAGCAGTGCTGTTGTGAGGGGGAAACAATCTGGTGTTTAAATCTTCTATCTCTGAAATATTTGCAAGTAATTGTTGCCGGGATGGGTGGCCGTTATTATAAGTACACACAAACGTTATATTTTAAGCCTGCAGAGTTGTTGCTGCATGGCGGGTAGTACAACGAGTTATGAAAGTTTAGACCATGCAGCTGGAAGGAAAATTCTTTCGATTATATATACAATGTCTTAACAGTCAATAAGGGGTTTTTTTTTACGCCGTTTTCATTTGACATCTAGCTCAAAATAACCTTGAAAGCGCCTTTCTTTGCTTTTATTTTAGAGAAAAATATTCAATTGTGGCTGTTATAGACCTATGTTTTTTGGAAGCTTGCCTTGAAAAGATGTCTCTTTGTTTTATTTAAGAGTCTTTAAGGGGAACCCGGAAGTGTTAAAAAGCAAGCAATTGAGTAGGCCGGGAGATAGGCAGGTGATTTAATGCTTAAAAGCAACTGTATTCTGAGCGATTAGGTGGGAAAAAAAGGCAACATTCATTTATTCATTCATTCTTAGAAAGGAATCCAACGGTTAGTATTTTTTTTATTTCAAAAGGCATTTGAGTACGAGTACCTAGAACTACTATAGTGCTGTAACTACATGTGTAATGTACGTAAGCATGCCCTAGTACATATATGCTTTCCAAGACTATCAAGCAGTGTTGGACTTCCAAGTTTCAAGTAAACATTCTATTTTTCAAGTCACAACAGCCAACAACATGCAACAAGTATTCCAACTATTCTCCTGTGCACATGCACAACTCCCCGCCATCCCCCTATTATTGTGTCTCCAATATAGGCTTGGTAACGAAATGTTCCCCTTTGAATAATGGTATATATATATTTTTTTGTTTCATATGATATGAACTCCAATCTTTAGCGAAGGTGGTACATTATCTTCATGTGAGTGCAACAAGGTTGTAAGGTCAATAATAGCGCTACTTGGTCAGAATTTCCAATATTAAGACATACATTTATGACAAGTCTGGGTCATGTGGCTCTTGAAATGGTTTTCAGGCGACGATCGCCGGAATGTACCATTTCAAGACCCTTTTCAAGACCCTTTTCATGGGGTCAAAATTTGACCACTTTTTCGTAGTAGTGTGACTTATTTCTTCGGTCTCGCGGCAATAGTAGGCCCACGGTCTGCAGTCACCGAGGGCAATATTTTTACCATTGCCCGAATAAAGAGCAGTAAATATTTGTTTTATATAACGCATGAAAATAGTGTTGTCATGTTATTGTGGAAACTGCATCAACGTTACATCACAATATTAAAAATTAAATAGTTTTGATTTACTCAACTAATTCACTCATGAATTAGCAGAAGTTGAGCATCCACATTAGTCCAAATCACTAGTTCCCCAAGTTTATAAATCAATCCAAAAACAAATTGATCCTCGACAAAAAGTCGTGTTTTCCACACGAAACAGTTCAACTTCAAGTTCAAACAGTAACATTCCAATTACTGGTAACAAAATAATCCATATCGCCTTATTCCCGCGATAAACATTCAATTCAACAGCAAAATTCCATGTAGTCCTAGGCTAATGCCCATGATATACTTCCCGTCGCAGCGAGCGATTTTCTGCGCTTGAGCATGCGTAACACTGATCTTGGGGCAAAATCCAGTATTGCGCACGCCCATCGCTCGCTGCGACTGGAAAGTATATCATGGGCTTAAGCCCAGCGGTCGCAGTGGCCGGTGGGGTCAATCAAGCTGCAGGGGCCAGCCTAGGCCTAGGCTAGGTTGAGTCATGCAGGACAGTAACTTTCATTTTGTTGCGCAGTGTTTTTTCCCCTACAGCAACAGCATCATACCACGGTGACCCATCTCTTACATCTTGCATATTTTTTGGCTTCTGCCACAGGATGCCTGAAAGCTTAGGATTAAGCTTACTCACATAATCCAGATATGTTGTAACTGGACAACGCTCTGAGCCAGGTATTTCGTACATAACACCGCTGTACAATTCGTCATCTCCTTCACAGCGTGATTTTGTCATCATGTCTCGACGGGAGATGTAGCTGAGCCCATCTTCATCTTCGCAGATAGTAGTAATCTTCATGCGACTTCCTCTCCGGTTCTCGCGTCCGCGATTTCCGAAATACACCATGAATCAATAAAGACCTTATTTTGAGCCTTTTGTGTGTCCTAAGTTAGATCAGCGCTTTGTTGTAGCTTCTCCAT
The DNA here is from genome assembly GCA_023653785.1 of Ophioderma brevispina. NCBI lineage: Eukaryota > Metazoa > Echinodermata > Ophiuroidea > Amphilepidida > Ophiodermatidae > Ophioderma > Ophioderma brevispina. Next base: position 124,333 of record JAMKCH010001938.1, read on the forward strand.
GTCTTCTGACGAGATTGCAAAGCTTTGTGTTTGAGGCTGCCATTGCCACCTGTTTTCAACTTGACGGCACCTTCCACATTTATTACTCCCTGCACTCAGATCCTTCAACAATGTCAAAGTTTCCTGTGCTGTAAAAAATGACGCTGTAACCCATAACGGATGGCTTGCATACACTTCTTTTGATAGAAGTCACATTCTTCTGACGAAGACTAGAGTAAAATCTGCTCAGAAAAATGTCGACTGATTCTGCCTCAACCGGTGCGTGCTCACCGACTACTTTCTCAAACTCCTCAGAACGATTTACAGCGAATCGTATTGCCTTCTTTGTATTTTCACTGTCCACGCTATTCAACAGCTCATTAATGGCATCGTCTTCAAGTAATACAATCCTAATTGATCATCCATTATATTCAGAAAGTTGCACAACACTCGAATATTAAAATACAATGTAGGCCTATGCACCGCAGCAGACGACTCGACCAAAGATCCTAGCGACCTGCGTACAGGAAATGTAAATGATGAATTAAGGGACGGGCGATGTTAAAAACTGCCGGTCCAAAAGTTTCCATCAAAAGCGACTATTGACCGTCAGTCCCAAAGCTCCATCAAAATCGACTATTGACCGGTTGACCCGGTTATTTGGGTGATAAACAAACTATTTTATGTCAGGTGATACAGTTTCCACCAATAAATGTCAGCATATTTTCATGCGTATATTAAAGTTGACTATGACCCCCAAATGATCACAATGTTTTTAGTGTGCAGTGGTCATTAGTGTTAAAATGGTCCAGTTAAATTGACATCAGGATTAAGTATTAATCGCTGTTGGGCTGTCTTTAACGAATAAAGTGCAAAACTATGATGTACTTTACTCTGTAACTTTTAAAATTAGTGTTATTGGCTGATTGGGTAAGAGTTTGTTGAACTCATTTTTTTATGATCTCATCATTAAAAACACCTCCCTTTGGTGAAATATACCTTAGTCCTTTAGTGTCTCAATGTCAAGATAATCTATTAAAAGAAAAGCTAAAAATGTTTTAATCATCACCGGTTGAAAAATTACCCTAATACCACCTTAGCTGGGAGTGTAAATGCATAATTAGGCGTAAATTTTAAACAAACCAAACATCCCATCCTAGGGCTTTTTCTAAGTAAATTTAGAAAAATAACTCCTCACCATGTTAAAAAATAAAATTTTTAGCTTTTCTTTTTAAGATTTATTGCTTCAAAATGGCCACTTGTATAGACATCAAATGCATGGGTGAGAGCTGTTTTAAAGCCCATTTTCAGATCCTTGTCCTTCTGTCTTGATTAGGTTCACTCTATCTTATCAATAAAAGGTTATTCTAACATTTTATTGTTCTGACAGTGCATTTGATGTTAAGCGAAAGTTCATATCACACGGGTCCATAGTCACTGTTTTGTCATTTACTGTATTTATAACAAAAATACAAAACTTTTGAATATCGTCTTGATAGTTGAAGCATGAATCTTAGGTACACTTGCTATACTCCACCAACGTTCAGATGATATTAAAGGTTGGCAACAGAGGTTTCACATATCAGGTGCCTTAAAAATCAAATCTGAATTTTTGCCCTGATGGAAAGCAATCCATCCAAAATATCCCCACCTGAAAGGAATTAAGCTGAGAAAATGTTAATAAATTCAAATACAAAAAATTGGGGATATTTTCTAATATGAAATTCAGCCTATGTTATATATTGCAATATTTAAGCAACTTCCAAAATCACCTTTTTTTTCTCTCTTTTAAGACATTTTCTGTAACCAAATACAAGTTAAGAAATCTTGTGAGTGTCTAATCTACATAAATTACTTTAATGACACAATATTAACACAAATTTTCTCGTTGCACCTTAAATCTCATTGTTTTAGGTAAGTCGGGAGGGGAGGGGGATTGTGCGAGCGAGCGCGTGGTTCATGATATGAATGCCCCTTTAATGGTATAAAGTACACTATTATTATGCACTTTATTCAATAATATTAAACTTAGGGTTATGGCTGTCTCTAAAACTAATAAATATTAATTAGCGTGTGAAACTTTGGTATTTTTGAAAGGTATCCAAACCAAAAAAGTTCCACTTGGGTGTGTATGTGTGTGTGGCACTATGTGTGCATGCATATGTGTTGTTGTGTGTGGTGTGTGGTGTGTGTACTCAAACATGAAGGTGTTAGGCCCACACATACCCAGTACCCTCTTTGCATTTGTCAGTGCCCCGGGAGCAAAAGATTTCCTTTCTAATATAGTTGCATCCATGAAATTGCTTTTGATCTTATCACTTGCAGGTGTCACATGGGGACGAGTTACAGTAGTTGCACTATGGGCATTTGCCCCCTTGCCCTCTATCTATGCCATGCTTGCAGATATTTGAGGACTGTACCGTGTTACAAAAATACACATTTTTTGTTTTTTTGTCTTTTTTTGATTTTAGTAGACTTTTAGTTGTTTCATGACCTCAAGATTCATTCACTCTTGATTTATAGAACATGGATGAACAAAAATTACATCACATCACAACACTAACAGCTCTGAAAAGGACATGACAACGAAGCATGAGAAGCATGAGATTCTAAATTTTGAGAAGATTTTACCTTCAAAATACAGCCATGCACATGGTGCACACAGTCCAATGCCTATGTCCCTCATTTGTGTGACCAGCTCACACCAACAGTGCACGGAACATGCTTCATGTTAGCACACGCCAATTCGATTCCTTTTTCCTGAAAAAACTTTTTTTAGGTAGGTTTGTGCAGCCCCATTCTGAACTTGGGGGTTTGGAAGTGACTTTGTCTCTCAAACAATGGAGGGGGGGGTCTCTTTTCCATGTCAGTGCCAAACAAAAGCTTTTAAGGCCAAGGAACAAAAACAAGTTTGTCTCAGAAGACAGCGCGCAATTTGTTTAGGAATTGGATCTTTGAGGCGACGAAAAAAGAAAACCCTGTTTTACGGGCTAGCGACCTTCGAGTAGGGTCGTCGTGGGGCAAATTTTTTCTTTTTTTAATTTTTTTCTTTTGCCTGGAGCTCAAAATTGGCCCTACAAATAGCCCCAAAATCTGAAAAATCAAAGGAAAAAAATAAAAAATTAAAAAATTCTACAACAAATTTTTCTAAAAAAAATTTGCCAAATTGATAAATTGGGCTAAACAAGCTTATTTTACATGATTTTTTGGGAAAAACTAAAAGAAAAAAAATTCTGCAAAACGGAAAATCATGGTCGGTCGGGCCTGTAAAGCAGGTTTTTTTATTTTTGTCGCCTTAGCTCATTATTTTTTAATTTAGAATATACGGGTTAACAAAAAAAACCCCCTCAACACGGATCGTTACTTTAACTTTTAGTTGTTTCATGACCTAAAGATTCATTCACTCTTGATTATGAAACATGACTACTTGAAATAGCGACAAAACAGAACATAAATTACCCTCACATCATAATACTTAACCGTTCTGACAAGGAACAGACACGAAGGCAATGCAAAGCGAGAATTTCTAAAATTTTGAGAAAGATTTTACCTTCAAATACAGCCAGAGGCACAATGGCCGACGCATTCCAAACGCCTATGTTTTAGACCAGCTCAACATAAACAGGATCCAAAAAAAAATAGGAGAAGAAAAAAAAAAAAAAACTCCCTATGCACTGACATGCTTGCCATGGTTTATGACGACTGCATTTGGTCCTCCTCCGTCCTTTTACTGAAGCGGCTAAAAGGACATTTACAGAAGGGGAATTTATTGACCGCATTCTGTTTTAATTTCACGGCACCACGTCTGATATCATTTCCGTACACGCACCGCTGTCAAACTTTTCCTTTTCGTGCAGTTTGTTTTTCCCTTGCGTGAAATAGGACAGAACGTCTGAAGTAGTTGTAAATATTGTGGGTTTGTATTTCATACATGTGTAATGTATTTATCTTTTTATATTACCTAACTTTTCTAAATTCAAGCTGAATCAGAGATTTCAAAAAAGATTTTTTTTTTGTAGTCTTAAAAATGTCATCCAGACCTAACGATATTCCCCTAAAATGCTTAATTCTGGACAGAACGTCTGAAGTCGTTGTAAATATTTGGTTGTATTTCATACATTTTTTAATGTATTACCTTTTTATCTTACATAACTTTTCTAAATTAAAGCAGACTCAGAGATTTTGAAATAAATTGTTTGTGTAGTAATTACAAATATCCCCTCTAGAACAAAGAAGTCACCTAAAATGTTTTAATTTCAACTAGTTAGAGACAGATCATATTTTCTGTTTTCATCCGTAAAACATTTATTGACAGTATAATATGCCATAGCATACCGGTATAACAAAGAATTCGGATTTTCATAACAAAAGTTGTTATTTTTTAATGAAGACTTCAATTGAGCTTAGTTATTCACCAATGGTTAGTATATGGACAACCATATGGTATAGGCAAAAAACACAATTGTTTGAAAACCTGAGTGCGCCCTCATCAGAAATCTCTGAATCAGCTTTAAAAGGGACATTCCTAGAGATTCGGTGGTGATTGCAACCTCTTCTGTTTGCCCCTAGCCCACAAAATAAGTTGCATGCAGAAAATTCAAAGTGATTCTAAAACTATTAACAGCATCTTGTGATTATAGCACCATCGTCCTGTTCACAGTTGATTCTGATCTTGTGCTTTTTTGCTATAAGCAAATGATTGTCACCCAGATCCCAAGGCCCAATGTAAGCCAATTGTCCAGATAGACACACAAAATTGGCATACTTATGTCAGAATGATACAATTTGTTCATCAGATTAGGTAAAAATCAGCACAAAGGCTAAAGGTCAGATAAATATAAAATTTCATTTTGTATAGGCCAAGAGATTAGTTATATAAAACCTGGAAATAAAGTGATTAACAGATGAATTTTTCAGGGAAATAGGTACAGGAATATGAGTAGAATAACATACTAAAATCCCCAAAAAATCCCCCTGGAGCTCTCTCCAAAATCCAAGATTGCGTCCAAATGGCCGCCATTTTCTATTTTTAATCATAACTTCCAAAAGACATTTGGCAATCAACAAAACAAAGTGTTATGTATATTTTTAGGCACGAGAAATCGAATAAAGTCATTATTTTTAGACTTAAAAAACTCAACAAATATTAATCCAAATCAATTTAAAAAAAATGGCGGCCATTTTCTGATTGTATCATAACTGATAAGTCGGCAAGTAGAAGCACAAATATAAGTGTCAAAAATATGTTTTAAGGCACAGAGAATCTATAATAGAAGGAATTAATTTAGGGGTCCAAAAATCCTAAGTAAGCCACAAACCAAGATGAAAACTTGTTCATCTTATAATTATTATGGTATCAAATGATGCAAAATATAGAGTTTCCGGTTACAATAGTGTTCACCTTCATCATCTGGTGCAGCATCTTCAATATTAATGTAATTTATGTTGGCACAATCTCATTATTATTGACATCTAATAATGTCGGTGCAGTGATTGCAAGTTTGACCAAAGCAGTTAATGTAAATTGAGGGGTATTAGGTGTATCAAAAAGACCAAGATGTTTCTGCAAACTGAACTACAATCATCAGGTTTGAGCAAAGTGTCTTGTGTGAATGAGATGTCTGTTTGTAATTTTGCACATGTCGCCATACCCTTTTAGTTTGAGGCAGTGTGCACCATCCATTATTAAAACCGTGTGAGTATAAGTGAGGAGGAAAAAAGCTGTGACTGATTGCCCGTGTTGTATGGCTTTTTTTTGTTTTTTTTTTTTGGGTGTCGGTATTAATCTCATCAATATTCTCATCATTAATTTAAACCATTCGCATTCTTGATTTGTTTTAATTAAATATGTTGAATATATATATAGTTCTTTTTTTCGTTTAAGTCCAAAATCTCAGTGAAGGTCCGTCTTTAACCAGCTAATAGTTCATCGACCAGGTTTATCAAGGCTTTACTGTCAACCTGGAGACTTTGTAGACCTCAGAGTATTATGATGTGGCTAATGTTTGTGGCTCTCCACAATCGAAGGTTGAAGGAGTGCTTGTGAAGGCCAATGCCAAGTATCTGAGTCTGTGAGCTGGACCCATGCGTGAAATATTCAACGTAGCGCTTTGGGCTTGCTAGATGGGCGTCTACAACGCTTACGGTTCAAGGTGGAGGGATGACCCATTGTACGACAATGTCACTGATCCAGGATTATCGATATGGCGAACGGCGGGAATGCAGTGTCAGGATGGGTAGCAAAGGTGAGGGTGGGGGATTAGGCTACCAGGTGTTCATCACACTTTTGGTGAGCTTGATCATCTGAAAGTTCTCCTAAGTTTAGAGGAGCTAGGCGACAGACCAGAATTGCAAGATATTCTCAAGGCGTCGCCATAAGGGCACTAACAAGTCTCATTGACTCATTCAAAACGACATCCAATCTGGTGTGTGTGACTCCAACTCAACTTCAACTTCAACTTTTATTTCCATAAAAATATATTACACAAAAACAAAATCCAGAAACAAAAGAGGAGTTGGCCAAAAGGCAATAAGCAAGATTGGGGTCAACCCCTGACAGTTATGTTACAACTTCTAAAAAAGGCACTAATAAGCAAACAAAACACAAAAAACGGCCAGGGATCAATGCACCATGATATAAATGCTCAAATTGACATCAACAGCATATTTTTGCAGTTAGTAAAAAAAAATAATGCAAAACACTAGTCGTTATATTTGCGAGATAAGTTCATTTAAATTGTTTTGCGAAAGTGAGTAATGATTTCGAATTTTGTAGAGGTTTCCCCAATTGTTCCAAAGAATAGGACAGATGTTGCACGGAGTGACCGTGAAAAATTTCTTATTTCTCGTAAGATTGTAGTTGTTATATTCTCGTGCCATAATTGTGAATGTCAGACCGTTTGCTAAATAGCCGTTAAATATACTCGGCAATTTGCTTAATGGAATACTTGTACATAATATCCCAAGATCTAGTTGTATTGTATCTCGATATATTAAGGCGTTATATCTGGTAAATAAGGTGCAGTTGGCTTCTGTAATGGCCTATTTGATATTGTCTTCACTGCCCATTTTTGAAGCTTATTACTTTATCTAAGTTAGTTTTACAAGTGGTCCCACTATTAGATTCCATAATTGAATAAGGCAAAATAGTATACAGTATAGAGAGT